>PVHY01025871.1:0-17908 GCA_004024945.1 Uropsilus gracilis
TATACACACACACACACACACACACACACACACACACACACACATACACATATGACCTGCCATCAAACTGAAAGTCCAACCAGTGGCTGCACCTGGAACTGTGCCTGAGAGCTAATTCACGAGGGTGCCTCTTCAAGGACTGCTTAGCTCAGTGGAAAGAGCAGGAGTGAGAATCTTGCCCAAGTACCTGTCTGTGTGATGTGTGATGGAAGGCAATCTACAGCACCTTCACCAGCCCCGTGGTTCTTACCCAAAAAAAAAAAGGGTTGACTAGAGGGCCTCAAGGGCAGTTAGGAAGAAGAATTAAGCATGCAGGTAGAGCACCTGAGATAGGACAGGTGCTAGTCCAGTGGTACCTGACTTCCTCTCTGTGGTTTCCCTGGTCCCACAGTGGCTTGAGTAGGGGCTGCACAAAGGGGGTCCAAACCCACAGGCTGATCAGTTTGAGGTACACGCAAGAGGCAGTTCCACCCTCACACAGGGCCCAGCTGAGATCTGGTGACACAGAGGAGGAGGTTCCAGCCCCTCTGAACAGAAGACAGTCTTGAGCAAGGAAGGCCACCCATGGGAACTCTGAGCCTCACAGTGGACCAAAGGCCACAGGCAGGAAAGCAGAGCTCTCCCAAATGTCTGTAAAGACCAGCAGATCCAGGTCTGCATCAGGCAGCAGTAGGACAGGTAAGCACAAGCAAAAGAATAACTCCAGTCCCCTCTCCTCTGGGACGATTGAGGTTCCTGACAGCCTCTACCCTGGGCAGGGCTAGCTCACAACGCAATCTTCAGTGTGGAGGGCACAAGTGATGCTAATCAGGAGAGATGGGGAAAGGCAGGGACTGATCATTTTCCTATTAGGAATGTCAGTATGTTCTGTGAGGTCACGGCTAGAAGACCCCTGCTTCCTGAGTAGGACTCCCACCCAAGGGTACTTCACTGACTGTATAGGTATCTATAGCCAGTGTGTCCATGTCTACCAAGCTTCAAGGTGCTCTGTAACATCTGTAATCACTGCAGGGTGGGGAGGCAGGAAGGTGAAAGGATGAGGCTCAGCAGGTTTATTCAAAGTATGGTCTCTGCTGTAACAGGTTAGGGCCCCATGATCTGTGGGGTTTCTACTACATAAATTCTCTCCCCGGACACGTGTTCACTTTTAAAAGAAAATACAACTTTTATTACCATTTCATCCCATATGTGTTTATACTTGGCGATTTAGGATGGAAAATCCCTATGTGAATTTTTGCACATAGATTTACAAATTGGATAACATCATTATGCTGGTTTCCCTCAGAACTGGGGTCAGAGTGCTGACAGAGAAAAAGCATGAGATTCACACTTAAGAGGCTTTGGTTGCAGTGCCAGCTTTACCACTGAACTACTTGACATGTTTGCAAATGTTATTTAATGTTGTTGACCTCAACTTCCTCATTCGTCAAGAAGCAATAGTGAAAACAAATGAAAGGATGTTTGAGTCTCTTGTGAGATGAAATGAAAGCTAAAGAGCATTCAAGATAATGTAAGACTGTGCCAAGAACATGACTTCAGAACGAGGTAGATCAGAGTTCAAATTTTGGCTCTACCATTTACTCATTGCGTTATCCAGGCAAATTTCTTAAGAAACTTGACTTTCAGTTTTTTCATCGGTAAAATGATGGACACGAGACTTATTTCAGTGAGTATTATACAGATTTGAGGAAGAGAATTGAGAAGGGTTGCAATTATTAACATAGAGTAGGTCTTTTAAAATATTAATTTCCTTCATTTTTCCCTAAAATAAAATATCAGAAGATTTCTAACTATACCCATTTAATTGACCTAGAACAAATTCTCTTTCCATTCCCTCTAAAATAAAGGCAATAAAACACCAAGGAAGGTGTAACAATAGTAGACTTCAGACAGAAGTCTTAAGCAACACTATAAGCCAGTTCAACCTAACAGATATTATAGGACACTCTGCCTATCAACAGTAGAATATGTTCTCCTCTTGAGAGTGCATGGAACATTCTTCAGGACAGACCAATATTAAACTGCAAAACAACTCTCCATAAGCTACAAAACACTAAACTCATATGAATTATTTTCTCTGACTACAATGTAATAAGATCATTAGTAAAAGGAAAACAAAAATTCACAAAAATGTGGAAATTAAACAGTACACTCTTAGTCTTGGGTCAAAAAAGAAATGACAAAAGAATTAAGAGATAATTAGAGATGAATGAAAATTACAAAAGAATTTAGAGATAAAGATGAATGAAAAAAATTTAAAGTATTGTGTATGCCTTACATAATACAAAGGAAGGAGTGAACAAAGGGAAATGGCTTTAAGAAAGGTCTCAAATCAATAAGCTAACTTTACAATTAAGGCAACTAAGGAAAAATAATTCTAAAGCTATCAAAAGAAAGGAATTGATAAATAACAAGTAGAGATAAATAAAATAGGAATTAGAAAAACAACAGAGAATCAATGAAACCAAGAATTGGTCCTTCTAAAAATTTAACAAAATTGACAAAACTTTAGCTAGACTGACAAAAAAAAAGATGCAAATAACTAAACTCAAAAAGAGGAAGCTTATTATTTACATAGAAAAATAGGCATCATTTGTACAAAATACTAGAAATATTTGTACATTGACAAATTGCACAATATAAACAAAATAGGCAAATTCTTAGAAACTCACAAATTATTTAAACTGGCTCAAGGAATTTTATAGACCTATTTAGAAGAAAAACAGGTTAACTAAATAAATCTATAAAAGTAGATTGAATCAGTAGTTCACAACCTCTTCATACAATGATGGAAGAAAATGGAAATAGAAAAATGGGAAGAAGGGGGAGGGGGAGAGCGAGAGATTCAGTCAGCCAAGAATGGAAAAAATAAAGACTTGGGAATGTAAATTTAAGAAAGTTAAATCCAGTGTGGTAAATTGACCAAGAAATGTTTCAGAATATTCAGTCTGTTCAGAGAACAAGTGGAATAGCTTGGATTTTCAAAAGGAATAAATCCAAGGTAGAAGAATAATTAAAAGATTTCATATGTGGAAGCATTTGGGGAGAAAACAAGTATATATAGGAAATTGACAGCTTTGGTGGTAACATTCAAATACATCTACATGGAAAACACTATATGTGAAAAATAATGCAATTACTTATCCCATCACATTTCCAAGAAAAGAAAGGTAATCATAGTAAATGTCTGACCCCCTAGTGAATAATATTTAGACAATCAAAGTAATTTAAATTTTATGATTCATATTTCTGAACATATAGCTGACCTGATAGGATATGGAAGGAAAGGTTTGCATGTGGGAAGCACGAAACAGAGCTAATTCATCATTCACTACCAAAAAAAAAAAAATAGGGAAAAATGTAACTGATAAATCAACAAGCAACACTAAAAAGCATACATATTCAGGTAATGCAACGATCTGCTACCTAGAGTACTGTACACTCTCAGTCTGAGATGAGGGTATAAACATGAAATCGTTTTATTTTCTCTGATCTCGACCTTCAACTGTGCTATATTGAATTTCACTTTTCCTTCACTTAATAACCTCTTGGCCAGACCCTGTAACACCCAGATCATTTGAAGAAAAGTGTAAAATGTTCAATCCACCTTCCTTCATTTTAAAACTTAAATCTATCTATTCTGCCAAATGCCCTTCTCTCCCATCTCCTGCTGAGATTCCGCAAAGGAACTCAGGGCAGAGAGGAGATGTCTTGTCAATTTCACCTCTCTATTTTGGTCAGGAAGTGTGTGGATTGGGGTAAAGGATTGTAAACACCTTTATCCTTACCTGCTCTGCCACTGGCGCCTGCCAGCTAATAGCTTAGAAATGGCCAAAATCTTGGTGCTGATCAGCTCTTAAGGCACTCGCACAAGCTTTATTGAAAAGCTCAGGCACTCTCCCACCACCAGGTACAAGTAATCTCAGTTCAATTAAGTCTATAGCCTGGATTTGTGCTATGGTACCTCTTCCAGCAGAGTGCCAAGGAGATGACTCCACTTCCCTAGGGCCTCTTTGGTCCACAGGAACCCCTACATCTTTGCCATGCCCCACTCCCATTTCACCATCATGTCTTGCCACTCTGCTAAAATAGACAGAGTGCAATCAGTCAGTCTGCTGCAAACACACATCCATCAGGGAAGTGAGATTCCAATGTCTCCTTCTTACAAACAGTCCTAATCTACCAGTACATTCTTCCTCCCAATTCCAATGGGGAGTGTGCAAAGGAAAGTGAAGAGCGGAGTTATCAATTTCTCCCCATAAGTTGATGGCAACACCCTCAGACTTTCTGGCATTATGTTCATAAAAGCTAGAGTGGAAGGAATCATCAATGATGGCAGCAAGGATAGGAGAGGCAGTAGCACATAGTGGTCAAGAGCCAGACTACCTGCAGTAAAAGCCTATTTGTGCCCTTGGACACAGCTCCTTCATCTCCCTAATCATTAGTTTCCTTAACTGTAAAACATGTGTATTTCACAGGGTCCCAGCAATAGTTAAATGAGTAAGTGAACCTAAGAAGTTTAGACTAGGATCTGAGACAGGGCAGACGCTATGTAAGTGTTACCTATTCTCATTATTTCTGCCACATGTTAGTAAGTTCCTGGAGGATTAGTCTTGTCATCTTGTCAATTCTCTTCAGACTGCGGGAGTTCTTAGCACCTATTATTTTCAGCTTTGAGGCTATGACTACAATTCTAAGACCAAAGTACAACTCTATTTATCATTTTACTACATATATGGAGTTAAATACTTGGAAAAATAGCTAAAAGAGTAGACAATGATTGCCTCTAGAGAGGAAGACAAGGGGTGAGGAAGCCCTGCAGAGGACTTTTCTTAATATAAAACCTTCAGTACTATTTGATTCTTTAAGCTAGATGCATGCATTATTTTGATAAAATTAATTCCACTTTTGAAGAAGAAAATATTTTGATAATATCAAAAATAATACATATGATAATTAGCAACTATTTAACTTGGATCCTATTGAAAGGATCTCATGATCATGATCATTCTGAAAAAACTGACAGATATATCACCACATTGGAAATAGAACATGTATAAAAAGTATAAAAAACCCTTCAGTCATTCTTTAACTTTCCATTCTTTGTTTTCTTTTCCTTTCTTAATCAAGAGGAATATAATCCATCCAGACTTTTTATTAAATAGAGCAACTCTAAGACTAAATTTTCAGTAGAACAGTCCCATATTTCTTGATGGACTCTCAAGTTTAATCAGGTTTAGAATTCTATTAAAGTAGTGATGTTTTCTAGGCTGTTCACTGCTTCATAAATTACATACTCTCTCCCTGATGGTAATTTTCACACATGGCAGTACACTCTGTACAGCTTATCTTGGAGCTTTGGGAAACTAAGTTTGCTTATCATATATCAGGGAGGCCTCGATGACTTTCATAAATGAATTAATGAATCACTAGCATTTTACTAAACATCTAATATTTGTGCAAAGCCATGAGTTTATGAGAGGGAAGGTACAGCTGACCTATACCTGTTAGCTAGAGGAGCAAACCACTGATTGTGGGCACATGGCTGGGTAACTGCAGCAGAAAGGGGCAAGAGCATCTACCATGTTCTCACATACCAGCACTTTCCTCTCTGAGCAGCAGGCACTTTCACCTGCGTCTCACTGAAACAAACTCATTCGTCCTTGGATATCTGCAATCTCTCTGCTATTAATTTTCTGTTTTCTACTCCATTTACCAGTCCCCCAATTCCAAGCTCAATCTATATGTGTTAGAATGACACATGTTACTTTTTTTCTTTTCTGGGATGGTTCCTCAAAGCCACACTCCATATGTCTCTATTACTTGTCTCTTGTCCCTCCTTGTATTGACAAGACAAAGGGTTATATAGACCAGTAGATGATGTCATTATTTTACTTATTTTCCCAGCTTAATTCAGGTAAAATTTATATCAAACTCACCTATATGAAGGATTTGATATAATTTATTTCAATTCGGCATCTTTGATTTAATGTATTTTGAACTTACACTACCAGTTCCCCTCGTTCTCAGACTTCAGAACCTGAACTGAAACTATCCTTCTGTTCTCCTGGTCTGTAGCATTTTCACTGAAGATCTTTGGACTTTTCAATTGGCATCATCACATTAGCCAATTCCTGGAAGTAGATATCGACATATCCATTTATTCTGTTTCTCTGAAGAGCACTAGTACCCCATTGGCTCAATTCAATGACTAGTCCCCATATATTTGCTGCTAGGCACTGTTTTCAGGACTTGGGATTCATCAGGGAATAAACTAGACAACAAATCTACCCTTCCAGAGCTGATATCTGCTCACCAAAGTTTGTGTCTTAAAAGAGAAGACAATGAGAATATCAACAAGTGGATTTCATCATAATCTGTGCTGTGTCTTCCTCACCATGTTGTAGGTAGACTTTCATTTCTGACAAAGAACTGCTCTTGCAGAGAGACACATGTGGGATCCAGTGAACTGCATCAAACCCATTGAGATGCACAAAGACCAAAGTAGTGATGATCCCACAACCCAACATTAAAAGACCACATGCCCAAACCTAGATTTCCCACCACAACTGCTTTTCTGAATGTGCTTAAATGGGCAAAAACTGCCGGGCATGGTGGCAAGTTCCTGTAGTCCAAGCACTGGGAGGCAAGAAGCCTAGGATTGCTTGAGTCCGTGGGATTGGGACTATCCCGGACAACATAGCAAGACCTGGTCTTGAAAAAAAGAAATGGGGAGAAACTAAACTTTGTGAGTTGTTTTTTTCTGAGATATACTTTTTTATGCCCAACTATACTTTTTTGGCTCTTTTTCCTTCTCAAGTCAACCCATGCATCTTGTCCCACACAATCTGGAAGTGCAGATCATTTCCAAAGCTACTCTTCTCCCTCACCCAACTAAATCGAGTCAACCCACCCATCACCTAACTCCTGATTAGTTGTTTCACAGGAAAACAATTCTGGACACCCACTTTTCCTCCCTGTTGTGAAGTTATAAATAATCAAAAAATATCATGAAACCATGAGGTCATTAAAGGTTACCCTGCTGCCTCCAGTTAAAGAAATCCCTTACAGGTGACACATATCAGCTTTGCTCTGAAATGTTGTTAAGAGCATGTATGGGAGTCTGTCATAAGGTGAGGCAAGTTAAGGAATTGTAAGGTGCTGAGGGATCATTCTGAGAACTGTATTTTCTCCTCTCATTCTTGCGATACCTTTCAGGCAGCAGTTTGTGCTGAATCTAACTTTGTGACATCCAAAGCCGCTCCAGAGCCCAGCAGCCATGGCCCACTTGTCACAGGTTTATTTCATAAGAAAAACCACTGACATTTGCTCAGTACGTTGCTGCTTTCAAATGACTTTGTAAAACTCATCTTTCTTGATTCTTACAAGCCTGCAGGGGAGGCATCGTCACCTCCATATAGATGAGAGTCAGAATCCCACTGCTTCAGGATGCAGCAAATCAAAGCACCCTTATTACAGTCAGGGCCATGAAGTAACAGATTCAGGATGTGGGGACAGAGCATGGCTAATGCAAGCCTGGGTCAGATTCCCAGTCCGTTGCCCAGTTCGTACCATTACACAGACTTTCTTAGCTCTGTGGGTTGGATATGAGATTATACCAAGCACCCACATTCCAGATGCACTGAGTGACATGCACTGTGGTATAATCCAGGATATCTGTAGCTGAGATCAGGCGGTTGGCCCCACCTGTAGTCCTGACTTGCCATTTGACCTCCCCTCCTTGGAGTCCTCAATCCCTAAAATGAGGAAGGGTTTTAGCCAGCATCCCCAGGGAGGTGCCTTCAGCATATATGATCAGAATTTCACAGGACTATATGACCGAGATACCAGTATGGTTGGAGGATTTCAGCAGCCAGGTGGCCAGGCTTAGATTTCTGTCCCTACCATTTTCTATATGGGTGCCACTCACAGATGCTCTTATAGTACAATGCAGAACTTACATGCTAAGTTGTAAGTACAGCACCCAGTCCATATAAAGCGTTGAACTCATCCCCAAACTCTTTTCAAGTTAGTTTTCTGCTCAGGAAGCTCTAAGTATAGTCCAAAGGATTAGCTCTCGGATGGTGGAATGTGTCTAAGGCATAATTCCAGCACTGCTGCTGCCTCAAGGGGTCCTCATGTGATCCACTCCTTCACAGCGACTTGGGGACCCCAATCCTGAGCTCTGCTCAATCACCCAAAAGGCTGGAGGTCCCTTCCCAACCCTCACCAGGAATCTAACCTCCCTCATATCACTGCTGTGTCTGACTTGTCCTCAAGCTGTCACATTTGGTCTGCATCTCTGTGTCCTCTTTGCAAGGAAGCCTGGAGAAAAGGAGAGTCTGGCTCCTGTCTCAGGAAGCAAGATTCAAAAGTCTGTAAATTTTCTGACATAAAAGGTCATTTGAAAGGCACATGCTTGCTCTGGGGAGCTGTCCAGTGTGCAGGTGTGGGAACCAGCAGCTTCTCCCAGGAGGTTCAGTACAGTTAGAACATGGGGTGCTGCGAAGTCCTTCAGTCCCCCTAATTCAGTGACACCTGTCCAACACCCATGGCCACTTTAGCCAACTTAGAAGCCAAGGTAACATCTGAACTTGTAACTGGCCTCTGGAATGGGGGAGTTTCAGCCACACTCCAGGCTAGATGCCCACTGCAGCCCCTTCCAGCATGAGACCCCAACCTCCACACCCCAACCTTTGCCCCCCTCTCCTGCTCAGCTTTCCTCTCTTCCCTCTGTCAGGGACCTGATCTTCCACCAACTCATTATGTGGGACAAGTTTAATCAAGCCAACTAGCTGGTACTTCCCCCAGAGAAAGGGAAGCCCTCTTCCAGGCAGGGGTTTCCTCAGGAGCAGGATTTCGATGGGGCTTCCTGAAGCCCAGTGAAGCAGTCTTCATCCCTGTTTCTGGCAGAGATCCTAAAACCCTAGGAATTTCTGAGATTCCTGAGGTGGTAAAAGCCCTAAAGGTATCTCTGTTATGTTTCTGTTACGTTTTTGGGCTTAAAATTCTGTTATGAGTTTTGGGCTTAAAATTCTGTTATGAATTTTGGGCTTAACCTACCGAATGTTTCTAGCTGCAGGACACCAAGGATCTGAGAGCTGCAATTTCAGGTCCCCCTCCAGACCTCTGGGGAGGGGAGGAGCTGGAGCCCCCATCACCAGTAGCCAAAGGTTTAATCAGTCATGCCCAAAAGGATGGGTTTCAATCAAAGAATGTGTGTGTGTTGTTGAATGGGTAGAAATTTTCAGCCAGGGGTGTGTGTAGGGAGAGGCTCCAGCCCTTCCCTACATACCTTGCCTTGTGCCCTCTTCCGTCTGGCTGTTGCTGACGTCTACCCTTTATAACAGTTTAGTAAGTAAAATGTCTCCGAGTTCTGTGAGCCGTGCTAGCAAATTAATCAAATCCAAGGAGGAGGTCATGGGAACCTCTGAATCATAGCCAGTCAGCCAGAAACCCAGGTAACACCTGAGTTTATAACTCGCCTCTGGGATTGGGGAAGGGAGAGGAGGGTCAGGCAGGGACCGCCTCCTGAGACTGGACCCTTGACCTGTGGGATCTGACTGTCCATGGGTACACAGAGTCAGAAGCAATTTGAAATGCAGGACAGCCAACTGTGCCAGAAAACTGGTCTGGGTGAGGAAAGTTCACTGTACAGGATGGATTTGCCCCAGAAAGTGTAGATGGGGTGGTATGATTTGCACTTTTCTTTCCTTTTCTTTTCCTTCTGCGAACACTTGTAGCCAGACTTACTGAATGAGACGAGACCACAGCCCAATTTGAGATCAGGGTTCCCTCCTTACAAGGCATAGGTAGGCATGAGGGAAACATGCAGCCGTATTCAATTCCCAGGACTCAGTCTACCCAGTTGCCAAATGGGGCTAAATCCATTCATCCTACTTACCTCACCAGGCCCCTGGGGTAACGAATGAGAAATCGCTGAAAATTTAAAAGGCAATGAAAAAGTGAAGTCTTTTTTACATTGTTTATTCATTTAGCTTCGCAATAAATGTCCAATAGAGCTTCATGAGGGTGTGGAGCCCCGGGGAATGTTCTTTGAGCTTGCCTGGCCTTTTCTAACCTCATCCAAACAATTTTTCTTGCTTCCATGAAAGAAAATCCAACGCTTCATTTAGTGAATTAACCTCAGATGTTAGAAATGATTTCTTCATGGCTATAGAGAGGCTGTCCGGGTTATGTCAAAGTACTGTTCAGCAGGGGAGGCCAAAAGCCAATCTATTGGAAAAGCAATCTGGATTTATCTGAAAAAGAGATTTATCCTTCAGAGAGCAGGGAGCAGAGCAAGGGATTGGTGAGAGCTCACAGATCAATTCTCTCTTAACCTTTGAACTGTGAGTCTACGTTCCATCGTTCTGAGTTCAGAGAAGCTGAGGCCGCTTCTAAGCAAAACAATAATCGTCCCATACACAGTAAAACAGATGAAGTGGAAGAAATATGTTAACCAGCACAGTAATGGGCAATTGCCTGTGTTCACAAGACGTACAAGCCCTGTTTCCACACAGTCACATATGCTACATTAACTTGAACCTCCGAGTAAGATTTCTACTCAGACGTGAAATAATTGTTCCTCTCACATCATGTGACACCAGGGAAATACCCAAGGTTCACACTGACACATTTTAATCCATCCTTATGTGGAAAGTGAATGATTCCCCTAAACAGTGTGACAAGTCTTAAAGGGGCCACCCCTCCCCAGTCTGAAGCCAAACATGATCTATGTTACAAATTAGTGCTCCAAAGCTAAAGAAATACTGGAGGTACCCTCCAGCCCCCTCCAGCCTCCTCCAGCATGGAATCACAGTCATTGCACTTGCTGAATGAAAGGAGGAAAGGGCTCAGGCCGAATGCTGGGGGGAGAGAATGCTGCTGGTCATTCCAGCTGCTCCCCATGGCTTCCTCCTGCAACCGTTTCACCTGGTAAGACCACAAGTCCCCAACTTATTCCTTTTGCAAAGGGCATTGCCAGCTGACAGCACTGTAGGGATCTCATCCACAGTCTGGTCAAGATCTCGGGACATGGTTTGTCTGAGCCAAGCTATTTGAACTCATTTACTAAAAGCTAATCTTTTCA
Organism: Uropsilus gracilis; assembly: GCA_004024945.1. Lineage (NCBI taxonomy): Eukaryota > Metazoa > Chordata > Mammalia > Eulipotyphla > Talpidae > Uropsilus > Uropsilus gracilis. The sequence continues at coordinate 11,093 of PVHY01025871.1, forward strand.
AGATGTCTTTTGGGGTACAGGGGTGTTCCCCACATTGTACACACCCACTTGAATCTTGTGCTGACTGTGTTTGCAGACCAGGGCTGCAAACCTAAGTAAGAGCACTATAGAGGCTGGTAAAGAGCTTCCAGATCCCACTCACAGGAATTCTGACTCACAGGTTGAGGTGAGCCTGAGAATCTACATTTTGAAATGTTCCTGGTGGCTGCTGCTGCTGCTGTTGGGGGGAAGGGATGTCACAGATACTGTTTTCACTATATGGTTCCCAAAGGTAAGGCCTCTATCCTAAAGCTCATAGCACATCTCCCCACTCTTCCTTGTCATGCTGTTTCTCACTCAGAGAAACTGGCCCTTCATCTGCTTTGGGCCTCCTTGGCAATGCCCCAGTTCCTGTAGAGGTAGATGTCACCCAGGGTTCCTGTCATCAGGCCATGTCTCATCCACCCTCACAACCCTGTGAGCATAGACAGGGCCCTCTCAGAGATGCCCCTTCATCTGCTCTCATAATCAGAAAAAAACGCTTACTGCATTTGCCTCAGGGTTTGGGTGGGGTTGGAGGTGAGTATTGGAGGTAAGGGGATGCTTTAGCCTTGCTCATTCTTCTGCAAATCCAGGCTGGGCATATGTCCTCATTCCCTTCTCCTGCATGTGCTGTTTTCATGGCTGGGCTCAGGAGACAGTTTAGTCTGAATTTTCCCCTTCCTTCTTCAGGACCTTGTAAAATTGTGAATTCAGAGTTTGCAAAAGCCATTCAACCTCCTGGGTAGCACCAAGGACCCTTCTAAGCCTTTGAATGCCAGCAGGGTCTGCACAGCATCTTCCCTACAGGGACCTCTCCCCTCCATGGTCACCACAAATTGTCCTTGGTTGTTTTCAGAGAACCCAGTCACTTCTGCTTAACCACCCAAGCTGACATGACTGGTTGGAGTTAACAGAGCAGCAGCTTCCTGCTGTTGATTCTTCTACTCTCTGGGAAATAATATGGGCAGATCAGTTGAAAATATGTCTGATACTTTGGACTTCATCTGCAGAGCCATCCAACATCAGCATGCATCTGGACATTACTTCTGTCACCTAGCATTTTGACTCTGGGCCAGTAGGGAAATTCCTACATGCATGCAGACCTCCCCTTAGCCTGGGGCTTAGCTCACATTCTTCCTCCCTGACCTCCTTTCCCAAATTCCTTCCAGATAACTTCCATACATGGGGGGAGGGGACAGGGGATGTTTGAACTCATAACTAGAGCAAAGACAGCAAGCTTTCCCTGGACACACATGGTGGGGTGCTGTGCCAGTTAAACAGCCAAGGATTTTCTGCTGCTCTCTTTTCTCCAGCTCTTCTTTTACATCTTAGGATCCACTTCCTCCACCTCCTCTTTCTCCTTTTCTTCTTCATCTTCCTTTTCCTCCTCTTCCTCCTCTTCTTCCTCCTCTACACTCTCTTCTTCTCCCTTTCCCTATTCTTCTTGACATTCTTTTAACATACCATACAGTTTAGTGAATTTATTTTTCATAAAGCAGTTGTAATTATTCAAACATAAAACAACTGAAAGGATGTGAGAAAGGAGAGAATAGAAAGCAGGCCAAGGAAAACAAAGACAAGTCTTTATTATGCACTCCTGGGTGAGGTTCACTGGGTGAGGTTCACTGACCCTAAAGCAATGTTAGTGAAGTCCCACTTATGTTGAGGAGGTGGCTGCTTTTATAGGGGTTGGGACATGGGGGATGGGACGATGTATGAGGAACCAACAGTTCCTCGGTTTGTTTTTTCCTGCTGCTATGGTGAGCAAGGTCAGTGGGAGAGATTGAGGTCAGTGGGTGAGATAAACAGCAGTTTTGGTTATAACCAGAGGGCAACATCTGGATTGGGGGATGTGGGAAATTCTGTTTAGCATCTTTACGGTTCTCATGGTGGAGATTCCCAGTGCCTTCTGACTTACCTTTCACTATTTATATCACTTGGTGGTATTTAAAACTTTTAATTCTCTGAAATTAAATATAATAGGTCTTCCTCTATAATGTACTGGGCTACAGAGATTTTCCCTGGAAATTTTTGGAAAATGCTATTTCACACTCAGCTGTTTTTCTTTCCAAGACTTTCTTTGTCTACACAACAGAATCTGTTCCACAATGCTGAACAGCAAACATTCTTATGCTACTTTCCCCCCATCAGATTGAGTTAGACATTGGAAATGTTTGGAAGGATTACTTAGATATGGATACAGCTCTTAGAAGAGCACTGTCTCTTTTATGGATTATACAATTGTACAGGAGGTCAATGGCAGGGGTAGGAAGGATTGAGCCATCCATGCATTCTGAAAGTGCCCTTGTTGGCTGTGGTCACCTCTAAAATGTTCTGGTTCAAGACAGAAGGCTCCCAAGTCACAAAGGGTTCTCCTGTATGCCAGTCTCTTGCTTTCTGGTAAGCATGGTGTTTGGGATCAGTCCCCACACATCTCTGAGCCACCCTTTTTAGAGATCCTGCTCATCTCAGGGTACCAGTTGGGAGTACCATCCTACATTCTGCACTGGTTTCAAAAATTATCCTGCCTCCAAGTTCAGATTCCCCCACTGCCTAAATCCATTTTTGTGACAATCTAGTTGCTCTCATCTATGAAACTTCCTTTTCAAAGATGGAAGAATCTTACCTCCTCCCTGGAGAAAGTCCAGAGGCTCAAGTCACAAAGCCCTACTTGCTTTCATATAAGGGAAAAGGGGATGGGCTAATCCTCACCTTCAGGGATAAGGCCACAGAGAAATGAGACAGAACTGCCATATCCTCTGTGTGTCAGGGTCCAGGATTTCTACCTATAAACCCCCACTTGCCTTCTGAGGGAACCCATTGAGAGAGAGAAGTTCATGCCTAGAGAGAGAGAAGTCCTGCTTTGTCGGGGCTCAGCTCTTTGCACATGATGGGAGCTTGTATGCTTCGTGCCAGAGGTCCCGGTTCACTTCTCTACCTGCATTCAGCTGAGTGCAGCTTGTTCCTTTACCCCCTACCAAGGGCAGCTATGGGCTAAAAGAGTGATGAAAAGCCATCTTTACCTGCTTCCCCCACATCCAGATTCTTTGCCCACTCCTGAGAAGCCTTCTGGGACTCCCACACTGCAGGGTATTTGGATGCCCTTCTTAGACATTTATTACAGTCATTATCATTAATCTCTTCTATAGATTTTCATCAACTGCTGCCCTTCTCTCCCACCAGACCATCATATCTTAAGGGAAAAAATGTCTTCTTTCATCTCTCTTGGCCTACATAAGCACATGTGGAAGATGTATGGAAGATACTCAATAATTATTTTGATTTTCATTATAGTATTTGAAAAAATTCCAAGTGCATGCCTACAGAGAGAGCAATCAGTCTTCCTTCCTGGAGCAGTGACCATACACATATGCTCTCCTTTCATGTTCTGTTCTGATTTTCTCACTTCTTTCCTCCTCATCATGGCAATGCTTTGGCGCTTTCCTTTGTTCAACTGTTCCTGAAAGAAATGGAATGGATGTCTTGTGTTCTCATGCCAGGGCGCCTCACAGTGTGACTCACCAGAGGAGAGAATTGGTTCAGTAAAAGCTGTAGGCCATGGGGAGTCAATGCTTTATGGGTACAGAGTTTTGGTTTTGCAAGGTGAGAAATATCTAGAAATGGATAGCAGTGAAGCTGATAACAATGTGAATGGATTTGATACCAATGAACAGTACACTTAAAACATGGACAATGTAGTACATTTTATATTTGTTTTGAATATCTTACAATCAGTCAATCAATCAATCAATGGGGATGTAATAGTTCTCAGCACTGTACTTCAGCCCTGCCCCCAGTTGTGGGGGCTTGGAGAAAGAGGTTAAATTGTGACATGTTTTAATAAAGTATGCTAAATTATATGCTGGTGGCATTAATAGCAATCAGGCTTGTAGAACATGGGATCTAATGGTTCATAAATGAGATGCAAGTTCATTTTTACAGGCCCACTATAATAAACTAATTATTTTGGAACTCTCCAATTATGCTTTTTTCAAAAAGCTGAATTCCGTTAAAAACATGTTATGGCTTTATAGATCGTGTCTGTAGGGAGAGGAGGAGATACATCTGTTCCACAAGTGCCCAGGGAGAGAGAGAGCGTGACAGGCAGAGAGAGAGAGAGAGAGTCACAGGCAATAGATAAAGAATAAGCCAGCTGCCAAATGACAAATGTGGTGAGAAAGACAAAGAGCTGTCAGTTTCCTCATCAATGACTGCTGGCCACTAACCCACAAGAGAGCAAATTGCCGCTGCCCTCAGAGATGGCTCTGTTAGAATTATGGAGCTTGAGATCTCCACGAATTGATTCTGTGCCAGGGATAGAGAAGGAGGTGTCACTTTGGGATTAGCACCCAGGAGCTTTGGGACAGCCTTGCCCTGTCAGAAACACCAACACCGTACCTCTGTCAGGTACTCTGGAGGCTGGCAGAGTGTCTCCAGAGACCACGGAATCATCAGGAAGAAGCTAGGAGAGGACCCCCAGGTCACACCTCTGTCAGGTCATTGAAGGCAGGGTCTCAAAAGGATAGAACATCTGCATCAGTGTCTGGAGAGCCTGTCTTGAAGTCTACATGGCCAGTAACTTAGATCCCACTGGACAGCCTCACCCAGGACTTCACCAGAAAGCTGGGAGTTAGGCTGTGTAAGGTCTGTTTTGACTTTACACAACATCAAATGTTCATCGTAGGATAGTGAATGTGGCCACAGGGGTCTGTACCACGTCAGCAACTTTTACATGGATTTTATTCAATTGATATGAAAATCATCCTGCCTCATGTTCATGATCAATGTATGAACTGTTATACCTGTAAATAAATAAGAATTGTTTTCACATATCTTTTCATTTTTGATGCCTAGTGTTAGTAATACAGACAGCATCTGTGCTGTTTTGTGTCATATGAGGTAATGCTGATGTCAGTACTGGCAGCTGGTTCATCTTGGAAGGGGAGGGCATAAATCATGGCATTGATAAAGACTATAGTATAAGTGCATTTTCTCTTTTTTGTGACTTTAAATAGCATCTTCTTTTATCTAGGCTACTTTATTGTAAGAATACAGTATCTAATACATGTAACGTACAGAATATGTGCTGATCGACTGTGTGTTGTTGCTAAGGCTTCTGGTCAACAGCGGTTTAACTTGTTAGTTTGGGGGGAGTCAAAAGTTAGACTCGGGCTTTTGACAGCAGATATCCACACAGCAGGCTGGTGGCAAACTGCATGGTGCCCATCACAAAGGTGGCTAGTGACTGGGATAATCACAGTCCTTACAGTCCCTTCTTCTTCAAGAAGGCCCCTTTTCTCCCACGGCAGACCTGGTCAGAGGCCCTGAACATGGGCAGTGAGACCCCAACCTGTTGCTCTGTCCTCCATCACACCACCACTTTCTGGGGGCCCATGGCCCAAGGGCACCAGGTGCCAGTTGACCTGCAGTACCAGTCCATGGTTCATCTCCCACGCCCAGGGGCTCAGCTGATAGCCTTGAACCCACCGTTCTCAAGTCTCAAAGCCAGTGTTAGATTCAAATGTCTTTTTTTTTAATAATTTTTTTAATTTTGCATATTTTACAATATATGATTGTATAACTGCTAATCCCCATGGAAATACCCCCTCACATCACTTCCCCCCTGGTCACTTTGCCTCCTTTCTTTCTGTTGTTTGTCCATGTTTAGCCCTTTAGTCTTTTTTTTTTTCCTTGATCCATTCCCTCATCCTTGTGAGGGTGCAATTTCCCGGGACTTGGTAGAACATGCTGTTTATCTTTCCTGTACTGCTTTTGGAGCACCTTTGGTCTTGGTGGGTCTCATCTCCGCAGTTTGTGCCACATTTTGTTGCTCCTTCAGTCATGCTTCAGGTCTTTGGCTTTGGGGGCATGACTCCGCGTATGTTTTGGAAGAGCAGGTCCTCAAAGGGACAGCCATCAGCTGATAGTAGGTCTCCTCCCTTGGGGCTTTGCTGTGGGGCCACTGCATTAGACAAGCCTCTTTTTTTTTTTTTTTTGAGACTAGGTCTCGCTATTTTTGCCCGTGGAACCACAGCTCATGTTGCCCAGGGTACCACAGACTCAAGCAATTCCCTGCCTCAGCTTTTACCCTATGTTCCCCCCAGTTCCTAATGAGAAAGATACTTCAAGGGACCAAAGAGAATTTCTAGAAGAAAACCCTGAAATGAAGTGTATTAACTATTTTTTGGAAAACAGAATCCATGCTGACTTCTCACACTAGAAAGGGAGGCCCCAGAATGTTCTCTTTGCTCACCCAGCACCCTCCCACTCACAGCAATCTATGTTCTGCTGCTTCCTCTCTCCTAAGTCTCTTTGTAAACACAAGTGCCCATGTCCTATTTCTTCTCCCAAAAAAAATACTTATTTTTCTGTTGACACAGCACATTAGCATTTCTAAAATGCAAATGCCTAGGTTTTGTCAACCCATACATACATCCTTGAAAAGTGGTTACTGCATTAACATTTTGCTACAATTAGAGGAATTTTTAGAGTAAATCAACTATATCTTTAAAAATATATAAATGAAATATGTTTTTCTTCAATAAATTGGGACCCTACCATTTACATGTAGTTTTTTAACTTGCTATTTTATAACATTATCATTAAATAGCTTTCAAATTAATGATATTATGAATTTTACTCAAAGTAAATATGATACAGATATGATTTTTTTTTTTTTTTTGAGACTAGGTCTTGCTATTTTTGCCCATGGAACCGCAGGCTCTCGTTGCCCGGGGTACCACAGACTCAAGCAATCCCCAGCCTCAGCTTCCCAAGTAGCTGGGATTACAGGCG
>PVHY01025872.1:0-17904 GCA_004024945.1 Uropsilus gracilis
TTTTGCCTGTGGAACCGCAGGCTCACGTTGCCCGGGGTACCACGGACTCAAGCCATCCCCAGCCTCAGCTTCCCAGGTAGCTGGGATTACAGGTGTGCGCCACCACGCCCAGCTGTTTTTTTGGAACCAGGTCTCACTACGGGCCCCAGGCGGGACTCGAACCGCGTTCCCTGGCCCCGGCCGCTTCATAGGCTGAAGCTTACAAGCACGAGCCACCGTGCCCGGCATCACACGATTTCTTGGCATCAGCTGACCACTGGGAGTAGCAGGCCCCCTTCCGGTGCCATCACCGTCGTGTACCCACCGTCCAAGCACCCCGAGCTCCGCGGCGCATGACTCTGTACTGCTCTCTGACCTTGGGGGTTCGGAAGTGCTTATGGGTCAGATGCTCAGTTTGACCTGATCTGGCCCCTGTGCATTGCACTGAGAAGCGAGCTGCGGGTAACGAGCTGAGGAGGGAACAGTGCAGACAGGACCTGAGAATGGTTTCTCTGTCGCCGGGGCCAACGGGAAAAGCGGGACGGGGAGCGCAGCCGCAGCAGCCCAGTCTTGCGGGCCCTCAGGCTCCACGACAGGGCTCCAATGTACTGCCTGCTCATGGGGCACGGCTGCCAGCTGATGGGGGGGAGAGGGGGATGCAAGGGCGCTCTCTACCCACGAAAGGCATGCTCCCTCCCAAAGGAATGACTCCTGAGGAAGAAAGGTATTTTCTTCAAAAATTTAATTATTTTCTAAACATTGTGGCCGCGTGCACACGCACACCTTTATTTTTTCACATCGGGATCTACCGCGGGGCTGTCCCGCCACCTTGTCACTCGTGAGCCAGCTCACTCTCTAGCGCCACCCTCCCTCGCCCTGAAAACGCCTCTCCGAAGAGCTTGGGAGACAGGGCTCCGAGTACGCGCCGCCCTCCTTCATAGCCCAGGTCCCTCTGGCAACAAAGCAGGAGCGGCGTGCACGTCCCCAGCGTCACATCCCCTCGACGATGGGTCCCACGTTGGAGGCAGCGCTGTAATGCCAGGAGGTGACCTTCCCTGAGGGCCTAAGAGGTCCACATGCCTTTCTGTCCTCTGCCACGGCCCCAGCTGCCCGCCCTCAGGCCCAGCAATCCCCGCACTCCCCACGCATGGGGAGAACAGGCCCCACTCGGTAGGGGGCAGTCTCCTCGACCTTCTATCGAGCCAGCTGCTTCACAGCTTCTGGTTTCCTCCAAACCCAACGGTTCATACAACCCACGGTGATTCCAGCCAGATGGGTTAAGGATGGTAGGACACGTGGCCCTTTGTGCAGTGGGAGATGACGACATCGCCTCAGCGGTGCTGGCGTAATAAATGCGGTATCTCCGTAAGACCTTTCACACCTATCCCCTGCTCGGGGACACTGACATCCTTAAGCACACAGTATACAGGTCTCAAAGCAGGACCACAAAGACCTGCAACCTCCCCTTTGATGACAAGCCACGAGCACAGTAAATTCAAATGTAGTGCAAATCCACCGCGGAACATTACTCAGCAATCAAAAAGGACCGAGTCATTAATTAAAAATGTATGCACTTGGAGTCGGTCACGGTGGCATGCGCCTGTAAGCTTCAGCTTAGGAAGCGACTGGGGCCCGGGATGGCGGTTCGAGTCCCGCTTGGGGCAACACAGCGAGACCTGGTCCCAAAAAATAGCTGGGTGTGGTGGCACGCGCCTGTCATCCCAGCTACCTGGGAGGCCGAGGCTGGGGATGGCTTGAGTCCGTGGTGCCCCGGGCAACGTGAGCCTGCGGTTCCCCAGGCAAAAATAGTGAGAACTAGTCTCAAAACAAACAAACAAACAAATGTATGCACTTGGGTAGTTAGAATCCTTTGAAATGGAGCTCTCAATTCACACCTAAATCCGTGAGAAGCAATCCCACTTGGCAAACCATACCTCCAGTAGTAGAGATGACTTAGAAAGGTCCTTATCGTACACACCGATATGTAGGAAGGCTTCTGTTCCCCAGTTCCTGGAAAGGGGGATAGCTCATGACGAGTGTCACCTGAGGGCAACATGTCCCTGAAAACACTTTCCTTCATCCCACGCTGGCCACAGCACTCATCAGTCGCCGGCTGGACAGAATTCAGGCGCATCCCCAAGGTGGTCAGGAGGACGGGAGGCAGACACCCCAGGGCTCGGGTTACTTCCAGGCTGCTGCAGTACTTGGAGGACACGGGCTGGGCGCAGGGTTGGTGACTGAAGCGCATGGGATGGACCTTTCACGGGCCCCAGACAACAGTGGCAATCTGGCAAGCACCCTTGCGAGGTCATAAAGTGCAACACAGTGACACAGAGCTCCGCCTTCTCTGAGACGAATGGGGACGGTCCACCAAGACTTAGCAGATGCGTGAACTCAGTCCATGCAGATGACACCTCACAGTTCCAGGGCGCGAGCTGACACTTAACGGTGAAACTGGACGTTCCCGTTCTGTCAGTCTCTCTCGCTGCTGTGAAGTCTCTGGATGTTTCCAGAGGTAGCTTTTCCCGTGCAAACTTTACTAATGTACCCTGAGGCCGAACTCCAAGTTCTTTTTTTTTTTTTTTTTTTGAGACCAGGTCTCGCTATTGTTGCCCGTGGAACCGCAGGCTCTCGTTGCCCGGGGTACCACGGACTCAAGCCATCCCCAGCCTCAGCTTCCCAGGTACCAGCTGGGATGACAGGCGCGCGCCACCACCCCCAGCTATTCTTTTGGAACTAGGTCTCGCTGTGTTGCCCCCGGCGGCACTCGAACCGCGATCCCTAGCCCCGGTGGCTTCATAGGTTGAAGCTTACAGGCATGAGTCACCATGCCCGGCCTTCAGGTGCCTTTTTTAAGGACAGTGGTGCGTAGCGAGACTTCCTCTACTTCGTGCACTTTAAGGCCTTTCTGCCGCATGAATGCATTCATGGTATCTCAACCTCACACTTCAGTTACATGAGTTTCCAGAACTGCTGCAATCGTAGACTTTCTAACATGTCTTCTTTGGGGCGCTAAAAGAGAAAAATTGGGGGTCAGGTTTTCCCACATTTATGGTACGCATAAGGCCTCGCTCCTGAGTGAACGCCCCAGTAGGAGCTTGTAAAGCAGTAAAAAAATGTCCCAAATTGCACTCTGAACGCTATCTTGTGTGAACTCCACGGGGTCAAGGCAGGCAGGACCACCAGGAGGCTTTCCACATTTACTGCAGCCCTAAGGGTTTTCTCGGTTATGCCTCCTCCGGTGTTTCAAGAGGCAAGAACTTCGGGAGAAAGACTTCCCGCAGTCGCTGCACTCGTAAGGCCTCTCTCCGGTGTGGACTCGCTGATGACTCCGAAGCTGGGTACCAAGGAGAAAAGACTTCCCGCAGTCGCTGCACTCGAAAGGCCTCTCTCCGGTGTGGACTCGCTGATGACTCCGAAGCTGGGTAGCAAAGAGGAAAGTCTTCCCGCAGTCACCGCACGCGTAAGGCCTTTCTCCTTTATGAATTCGCTGATGATAGTAGACGCTGGAGCTGCAAAACAAAGTTTTGCCACATTCTTTGCATTCGTAGGAATTAATCTTATGAAATTTCTGGTGGGTGGAAAGATTGGATTTCTGCGTGAACGATTTCCCACAGTCGCTGCAGGTATACGGTCTTTCTCCAGTGTGAACTCGCTGGTGTCTAATTACCTGGGATCGCTTCTTAAAGGACTTCCCGCACTCGCTGCAGTCATACGGCCTCTCTCCTTTGTGGACTCTCTGATGCAGACAGAAGCTGGACTTGGAAGAAAATGGGACCCCACACTCACCGCACTCGTACGACCTCTCTCCGGTATGGACTTTGCGGTGGTAGCGGAGGCCGGAGCTGGCGGTGAAGGCCTTCCCGCACACGGTGCACTTGTACGGCTTCTCCCCGGTGTGAGAGCGCTGGTGGTAGCGGAGGCTGGAGTTACAGGTGTAAGATTTCCCACACTGATCGCACATGTACGGCTTCCCTCCCGTGTGCACCCTCTGGTGCACGATGAGTCTGTATCTCCGGATGAAGGCCTTCCCGCAGTCGCTGCACTCGTACGGCCGTTCACCAGCGTGAACCTTCTGATGCAGAAGGAGAGTGTCTCTCCGGACGTAGGACTTGCCACAGTCACTACACGCATAGGGCCTGTCTCCAGCGTGAACCCTTTGATGTAGAATGAGAGTCCGTCTTTGGATGTACGATTTCCCACACTCGCAGCACTCAAAAGGCCTTTCTCCAGAATGAATTTTCTGATGACAACAGAGGTGGGACCGAGAGGTGAAAGACTTCCCACAGTCAGCGCACGCATACGGCCTCTCTCCTGAGTGGACATTCTGGTGGTAACGGAGGCTGGAGCTGGAGGCGAAAGCTTTCCTACATTCGCCGCACACGTAAGGCCTTCTGCCCGTGTGGACGACTCGGTGCCGAATGAGGGCTCCCCGATCATGAAGAGATTTCCCGCACACGGTGCACTCCCACGGCCTTTCTTGCCTGTGGCATCTCCGATGATGGTGAAGCGCTGACCCCGAATGAAAGGACTTTCCACAGTCAGCACAGGCACGCAGCTTCTGCTGAGCGAGGCCTCTCTGAGCGGCAGTGCTGTGTGAGCTGCGGCTTCCAGCTCTTGCACACTCACGGCACGCGTAGGTCTTCCCTGCAGCGCGCCCGGTCTGGGGGCCGGTGAGGACAGACTCGGCGCTAAGGGACTTCCCACATCTGCGGCACCCGTGCTGCCGTTCCCCGCCGTGACGTCGCTGATGCTTCCTGAGGGTGGAGCTTTGCCTGAAGGATCGTCCACACTGGCCACGGCCCCGCAGCCTTCCTCCGGCGTGGACTCTTCGGTGCACAACAAACAAGGACTTGGACCTGAACGCCTTCCCACAGTGGCTGCACGCAAAACCCGGCCCTCCGCCGAGGACACCCTGCTCGGGAACGAGTGTGTCTTTCGGGCTGAATCCTTGGGCGCGGGCTCCCCAGGGCTCGTCGCCGACGCTGCCTTCGAAGGCGGCACGCTGGGTGGGCGGCCCTGGCGTCGGCCCCAGGCTGGCGACCTGCAGCTGCAGATGGCCCTCGCTGGCTGCAAAGTCATTCTCACCCGCCCTGCGGGGATGGGGCCTTTCTGACCAGGCCCCGGGCACGCCGCGTCTGCCGGCCTTCCCTCCCGTGGGCGGCTCTAGGCGGCGATTCTCGTTCACGTGGAAGGAGAACAGTTCGGCACAGGCCCCGCACCACAGCAGCAGCCGCCTGTGCCGCGCTCCCAGGCGCTCGGCCACAAGGAGCACGTTGCTCAGGATGGGCCCGCACAGCGCACAGGGCTGGGGCTCACCCACAGAGGCCCTCGGTTCCGGCGCCGCCCCCGCAGCCTCGGCTCCACGGCAGCAACCTGGACACAAGAAACATGGGTGAAGGAAACCTGAACAGAAGTGCCAGCCATCTGTGCAAGCGTGTGGCTCAGCCAAGACACGCCTCTTTTTGTTCTTTGAGGCTGGGTTTCACTATGTTGCCCGGGGAGCTGAAGACTCATCTGCCCGGGGTACCCCAGACTCAAGTGATTCCCAGTCTCAGCCTACCAGGTAGCTGGGATTACAGGTGTGCCCCACCACACCCAGCTACTTTTTGAGACTAGGTCTTGCTATGTTGTCCTGGGTGTGTCTCGAACCCCCGGACTCAAGCGATTCCTAGTCTCGGCCTCCCTTCCTAGGCTGGGATTAAAGCCGTGCGCCACCACACCCGGCCCAAGCCCCACTTCTAATAGGCAGGAATACAAAAAAAAAAGGGGGATCAAAATTGAGTATAAGTTGTAAACAACAAAGAGTGGGATTTGATAGAATGGAAGGAGCATCAGAGGAAGGAGAGGGAAGTATCCCAAAAGACACAGAGGTTGTGATCTAAAGAACAATATATATATATATATATATATATATATATATATATATATATATATATATATATATACATACACACACACACATAATAAAAGAAGTTGTAAAATCATATTTTGGTTAAAAACCCTTAAATCTGTCCTTAAAAAAACTCATAAAGTATGCTCGAGTTGGGGAAGGGAAGGGTGGAGTAGGGAGGGGAATTAAAGTTATAATACAACCACACAAATGTGACCAATATTGTATAATAATTACAAAATAAAAAGTTAATAAAAAAGTACACTCACATTCAGAAAAGCGACAGGATAGAAAAGCAATATGAGAGCGATGTGCTGTACTATGTATTCACAAGAAATTACCTGAAGCAGGCTGGCAGCAATTCCAGCTACAAAGCACCAGGACCATGAAAATCGTCAGGGATTCATTTAACCAAGGGATTAAATGAGGCGTGTATTCGCCTGACAATAAATTAATCAAGGAAAAACAAACCAAGGGACTCAAAGAGCGAAGTTACGGAAACATTCCATACTCACGGATCTGAAGAATCAAAATTGTTAAAATAAACACAATATCCTAAGAAACATGCTCGTATCAAATTCCTACTAAAATTCCAATCATATTTTTCACGGATAGAATAGAATAAACCGGTAATAACAGCCTGAGAGGAAAACAGTCTTGAGAAAGTGGGAATTGGGAAGCAACACCTTTGTGAAATCAAACTGTCTGACAAAGCTGTGGTAATCTAAATTGTTTGGTAATAGCAACAAAGACGCCAACAGCACCAAGGAGTCCAGAAGAAACCTACACATACCAAGTGAAGGACTCTTCAACAAGGTCCAGAACACACTGGACAAATGACAAAGGTCTTTAACAGATAAATTTGGGAAAATGGATATTCACAAGCAAATAACACTGCGGCCTACAGCATAAAAATCCACTTAAATGGAATAAAACATTAAAGCTGAGTCCTAAAATGTATAAGAACGCATAATTATGTTCTTTCCACATTTTAATTTTTCTGTAGTAAAAAACATAATTATTACTATTATTATTATTATTATTATTATTTTTTTTAAAGAGACTAGATCTCGCTATGTTCCCAGGGTAGTCCTGAACCCATGGACTCAAGAGATCCCCAGCCTCAGGCTCCCAAGTAGCTGGGATTGTAGGTACTCACAACAACACCTCACTTTTTTATTTTTTTTTTTTGAGACAAGGTCTTCCTATGTCGCCCAGGGTAGTCTAGAACCTGCAGACTCAGGTGATTCCTAACCACCTCCCAAGTAGCTGGGATTACAGGCATGAACCACCATGTCCGGCAAAAACAGAATTAAATACCTTATTTTTATTAAATGGCTACTCTACAAAAAGGGAATAAAGAAAGAGGTTAACAAACTTTCAGGCGGATGTGCAGAAACAGGAACATTTCAATACTCTTTCTGGCAGCGTATATGACTACAGTCACTATGGGAAATTCCATGGACAACCCTGAAAAAATTAGTATTATCACAAGACCCACCGCACTCACTTCTTGGTCTCTACGCACAGGAAATGAAATTAAAATCTCCAAAAGAATCGGCATTGGAGATCCATCCTTGCATTATTCACAACTGCCAACACAAAGTATCCGTTCACGAAGGTAACGGCCAATAAACATGGCACACACAGCAGCAGGAGCAGTCAGTCCTCAGAAGGAAAGAAAAACTGCTGACCTGCTGGTAATGGGTGAACCTGCTGAGAGAAAGTAGTAGAATTACCTACACTTAGATTCTCACAAAACCCAGGACTCTCACCAAAACAAAAGAATGCAAAAATCTCGCCGGGCATGGCGGCTCGTGCCTGTAAGCTTCAGCCTATGAAGCAGCTGGAGCCAGGGATCGCGGCTTGAATCCCATCTGGGGCACAGAGTGAGACCTAGTTCCAAAAAAAACATAGCTGGGCGTAGTGGCATGTGCCTGTAATCCCAGCTACATGGGAGGCTGAGGCTGGGGATCGCTGGAGTCCGTGGTACCCCGGGCAACGTAAGCCTGGGGTTCCACGGGCAAAAATAGTGAGACCTCGTCAAAAAAAAAAAAGAATGCAAGAATCTGAGATCCCAGGAAAACCTTTTATTTAAAGATGAGCAAATTTTGACATTCTCACGCGTAACAGGAAGACTACAGTATTGACGTGACATAGCCTGAGCTAACATCTCCGACAGGCCTAAGCCTCACTTCTAGGCCAGAGGTCGTTTTCAGCCCAAGAATCTCCTGGCTCCAGGAAAGCGGGCGCGAGCTTGCTTCTGACCAATCAGCGGGTGACACGCTTGCTTGACTGTTGTCCGATAGAGACCAGCTAACCTCAGGATGACCCGTCTGCTCTAGGCCACCAAAACAGTCTTTCAAGCTTGCTAGACCGATGCCCGGACAGAGGTCAACTAATGGGAGGATGACCCGTCCGTACCAGCCCAATTGCCACCAGGATCTAAGAACTGTATAAAAGATTGGATTCGGGACAGAGGGGGCCCAGCCTCCACGTTCTGATGGGATCGCTTAGGCGGTGTATCAGGCTGAAGGTGGTCCCAAGCTTAAGCTGGTTCACAAAGCCTGTCTTGTTCCTGCATCGTGTGTGAGTGGAGGGTTTGTATTCCGAAACCTGCCATGCAGATCTTCACAGCACATCATAATCTTTGTCTTGCTTCATAATGTATACATATGTCCAATCATCTTGCCACCTGCCACACATCTAAGTTTACTCGCCTATGAGACTTAACAGAGCAGGTGGAGAAAGGGACAAGTAGAACAAGAGATCTATCAGCACCCAAGGAGAACCTTACAGGATCCTCAGGAAGAGGGAGAGAAAGGCTAGAAGCCACTGGGTGGTGCAGGGAGCCTTAAATATGCTAAACAGAGAATCATTCAGCATGACAGCACTCCTCCGCCCAGGTCCCGCCCCAGCTGCAGGGAGCCTTAAAGATGTTAAACACAATATCCACCACCAAAGTCCCCCAAGTACTGTGTAGCCCTCCATCTAACCTAAACTGTTGTCCAAGTAGTATATGGAAACATCTCCCCCCACCCAGTGCAGCAGCAGAAAAAAACCAAGTTCTAGTTCCTCATATCTGGCCCCATTCCCCCACCTCCCTGCCCAGATAAAAACAGCCCTGTCCTCCACACAGCCTACCTCACTGACTTTGCTCTAAGGCACATGAACCTGTGTGTGTGCGCGCGGGGAGGGGGTGGAGATGGCACACATTATAAAGACGTGTCTTTATTTTACTTGGCCTGATTTCTGTCCTCTCCTTTCTCAAGTCCCTTCAAAGAGGAGTCCAAGGTCTAGGTAAGGAGGGATCATAGTAACTCCAGCCATCCCTGGCGCAAGCAGACCCATGAAGTGTCAGCTCCAGGGAGGGATCAAAACTTGGGGCCCAGAAATTCCACTAATCTGAACACAACGGCCAGGTCAGAAAGGTGCCAGGGGTCCGACAGCCCCCCGCCCCCAAGGACTCAAATCCTCCCCTAAACGGGTTCAGAAGGGCAGCTCTTGGGGCTGCCTGTGGCGAAAACAGTGCAAACAACATAGCTGAAAGTCTGACACCACCGACCGGTAGCGGTTGTCCCCACAGCCCACTCAGAAGACCAGCCCTCCGGGGGGAGATGAAGGGGGGACACAGAACCCCGCCATGGCGACCGGGGCAACAGGCCTTACCCAGGGAAGAGACAAGCCTCAGGTTCTCCAGCATCACGTGGTAGTACAGGCGCCGCTGAGCCTCATCAAGCAGGGTCCACTCCTCCCAGGAGAAGCGCACAGCCACGTCGGGGAAGGCCACGGTCTCCTGCAGCAGTGGGAGCAGAACAAGCTGTTGTCTGGGCCACTGTCCATCCCGACACGCTCACGCCCACGAGAATGACCCCCCTCAGGGGCAGCCAGCTGAAAGGTCAGATTGGAGGCGCTGGGAGTCTCCATCAAAGGTCAGATCGGAAGCTGGGCATGGCGGCGTGTGCCTGTAAGCACCAGCCTATGGTGTCGCGGCTGCGATGGGGGATCGCGGTTCCAGACCCGCCCGAGGCAACATGGGGATACCTAGTTCCCAAAAAATAGCTGGGCGTGGTGGTGCGCGCCTGTCATCCCAGCTACCTGGGAGGCCGAGGCTGGGGAGGGCTTGAGTCCGTGGTGCCCCGGGCGACATACCCAGACCTGGTCTCAACGAAATAGAAAAGGTCAGATGGGGGACCTGGGAGCTTCCACCCTTAAGAGGACACAGACACCACCTGAACCCAGCCTCCCCTTCCCTCCGGCTACACGGAGACTGTCTTCAGCCTCACTCAGCCCTCCCAGGAGCGCCCTGGCCCGCCACCTCGCCTGTCACACTAGCCAAACCCACCCCGCTTCCTGCGCCCACAAAGGGGGGGGGGTAGGGACACCAACTCCACGGCGACACTGACCCACCGTGGGTCGCCCGGGCGCGCAGGCCCAGAAACTCCTCTTCACCGCACGCGGCCCGGCTCCCGGTCCCTCCGCCCTCGCCGCCCGCTCACCAGCCCCTGAGGCCACAGGGGCCGAGCCTCTCCACCGAGCCCCCAAAGTGGTCAGCTCGCCCGGGAGCCGCAGGCGGCCGAGGCCCCCCGGGCCCCCGAGTCCACGACGCAGACTACTGCGGCTCTGGGTCCATCTGCAGGACCCCAAGCCCGGGCGCGCGCCCACCTCGCGGGGGGTGGACGCCGGGGCCACGGCGAAGGCGCTGAGGTCACGCCGTGGCCGCCCGTCCGCGCCCAGCGACACTTCCGGGTCCGCACGCGCACCCCGCGTCCGGGCCCGGCGGCGAGGCCCCGTCCCCCTCGAGGCCGCCGCCGACCCCCACTCCCCCGCGAGCCCGCCGGCGACGCCCCTGCCCACCGCGGCCGCCGAGCCCTACCTCAGCCGGGGCCCCCGGCGCGGCCGCCGCCATCGGACGATCCCCCTGCTGCCCGGTGCCCGGCTCGGACCCGGCGTCCCAAGAGGTCCGGACGCCAAACAGGTGACAGCCCACAACGCGACCTCCCAGGGCCGGAAGTCGCTCCCGGAAGTGGCGCGTCGCGACGACGTCATCAGGCCGCGCCGTTCCCACAATTCCTCGCACCGCCGCCGCCTTCCGCCGGTTATAAGCCTCGGGGAAACGCGGGTTGTTGCGCTGGGGGCGCCGGAAAGTCAGTCCCGGGGGCGCCGGGTCGCTCTGACGTCATCAGGCCGGACCGGCGCACAGCCTTGTGGGCCGCGCCGTTCCCACAGTGCCTCGCGCCGTCTCCGCCGTCGGCCCGTTATATGCGACGGGGAACGTCTGGTTGTTGCGCTGGGGGCGCCGGGAAGTCAGTCCCGGAAGCGCCGCGTCTCTCTGACGTCATCAGGCGAGGGCTCGTGCGCCGCGTTGAGGGCCGCGCCGTTCCCACAGTTCCTCGCGCCGGTGCGGCCTTTGCCGGTCACGCGCGTGGGGGACCGGCTGGTCGTCGCGCTGGGGGCGCGTGTAGGGCGTCCCCGCCGTTCGGGCGCCTTCTGCGGCGCTAATAGACCTCTCCTGGGGTAGTTGGGGACCCGCTTGCCACGGATCGCCCAGCTGTTGGAAGCGGATTAGTTCCCTCTTCGATGCGTTGATAGATGGAAAATAAATGTATTTGGCGGGAATCACAGCTCCCGGACGCCTGAACTCGCCATCGTGGGCCTAAAGGGCGCTCGTGTCGTTTTTTTTTTCTTTTAGCGACTCGGTTCTCAATACGTTGCCCGATCCCCGGGCTCCAAGCTCGAGTGGTCCCCAGCCTCAGCCTCCCAGGTAGCAGGGATTACAGACGCGCACCACCCAGCTATTTTTTTGGGACTAGGTCTCGCTATGTTGCCCCTGGCGGGCCTCGAACCCGGGTACTCAAGCGATTCCTAGCCTCAGCCTCCCAAGGCTGCAATTAAAGTTGCGCGCCACTGTGCCCGGCTCATTTCTTTTGTCTTTATTTTTTGACAAAAAGTGCTTTTTTTTTGCATCCAGCATCAGGGAGATGAGCTTCATTCAGTCCGTGTACAATGAAGAAGAAATTGAGACGAAAGAGATGGATAGCCATCTGTGAAGGCCCACAGATAGGGATCCTGGGCAACCTGTCCATGTCCCACTTCAATGAAGTTGAGATGCTCTTTAGAGGCCCAAGTAAGGAAACGTTACAATGATGTCAGGAGGAAGTAGCAAAGCATAAGTGACATGCAGCAGGGAGGATGTGGGGATGGGCAATAACAGGGTAATTTACCTGTGGGGGCAGCAGTCATGGATAGGTCACATGTCTCTTGGAACATTACAAAGCGGTTAGGAAGCTGGGTGACAGGGGAGAGACGTGCTGTTGCCCACCATCTAGTGTGCCAGAGGGGGCTAGAGAGACAGGAGAAGTGCCTCTTAGCTGGTGCTACATCTCTACCTGCTTCCACTTTCCACAGAAACCCACTTCTTGCTCAGCAGGCATGTTTAGGAGGCTTGAATGATTGGAGGTAGCCGATGGGATCACCCTGGAAATTTGGGCCACTAAGCTGATGCTCTTGCTAACGTGATGATCCACGGTGCAAATTCCAGTCATCAATCACGACCCACCAAAAGTCCAACCCATGACAGCTGGGCCGCTGTCCCCAGGGACTGTCACTGTCTGTCTGAGCCTGTGCTGCCAACCGCAGGGTGTCCGGGACCCTCAGGCCAGTGTTCCCCACAGTGTCCTCACGAGGGTGTCGGACGAGCATCCAGCAGCCCCTCTCCAGCCCTGCTCCACCCCTGGGAGCCCAGCCCGGCCTCATCGAGGTTGCCACCAGGAGCCCTGTCACAGGACAGCTTGGGTTTCTGGCTCCCTCTGGACGCTGGACAAATGCAGTACAGGCAGCAGACAGATGCCAGGGGTTCAGGCTGTCCTGCTGGGCAGCGCCCCAGACGGTCCAGGAAAATATGTGCAAAGGGCAGCTTGGGGGGAGGGGGGCGCCAGACCAACCCCCTGGGAAATGTTAGAACACCAGCCCAGCAGGGGGGGGGGAGTGGTCGAATTACATGGACCCTGCTAGTCTAGGAAACCAGGTGCGCAGGTGTACGTGGGGACACGGACACACAGGATGCCCCGACCTGCAGGCAAGGACCCTCTTCAGCAGATCCCACCAGGTGCCGTAATCCAGGCGTCTCTGAAGGCGTCCGCCTTAGCTAAGATGGACGCTTTGTGCATATTCTTACAAGTTTTGGCTGATCAATGTGCAGCCTTGGTTGTTGTTTTGTTTTTTTTTTTGAGCCCAGGTCTCGCTATTTTTGCCCGTGGAACCGCAGGCTCTTATTGCCCAGGGTACCACAGACTCAAGCCATCCCAGCCTCAGCCTCCCAGGTAGCTGGGATTACAGGCACGCGCCACCACGCCCAGCTATTTTTTTGGAACCAGGTCTCGCTACGGGCCCCAGGCAGGACTCGAACCACGATCCCTAGCCCCGGCCGCTTCATAGGCTGAAGCTTACAGGCACGAGCCACCGTGCCCGGCTTAATGTACAGCCTTGGGCCTGGGCGCACACGCCTTGCAGGTAAATGAGGAATTCCTCTTATCAGAAATAGGAGTCCTTGTGCGGCTCAGTGGCGCACACGAGTAAGCGTCAGCCTATGGAGCGCGGCTGGAGCTAGAGATTGCAGTTCGAGTCCCGCTTGGGGCAACACGGCCAGACCTAGTCCCAAAAAATAGCTGGGCGTGGTGGTGCGCGCCTGTCATCCCAGCTACCTGGGAAGCTGAAGCTGGGGATTGCTTGAGTCTGTGGTACCCCGGGCAATGTGAGCCTGGGAGGGAAGGGAAGGGAAGGGGATGAGAGGGGAGCCTTTGCTGGGCATGGTGGCATGTGCCTGTAAACTTCAGCCTATAGAGCGGCTGGGGCCAGGGTTCGAGGTTCGAATCCCACTCAGGGCAACACAGTGAGACCGAGTCCCAAAATACACCTGGGCGTGGTGGGCGCGCGCCTGTCATCCCAGCTACCTGGGAGGCCGAGGCTGGGGATGGCTTGAGTCCGTGGTACCCCGGGCCACGGGAGCCTGCGGTTCCAGGGGCAGAAAGAGCGAGACCTGGTCTCATAAAAATAAAAGAATGAAATACGCGCCGCGCGCTCCGAGAGCTGGTGGCGAAGTATGGACGGTCCTCAGGCACCATCCAGGTCTCACCTCGAGTCGGGCGCGGCGCTAGAAACTACATTACCCAGAGGGCGGCGCGCGGAGTGACGCGTCGTGCAGCCAATGAAGGGCCGGGATGCGGCGCTTCCTGCGACGCCGGGCTGTGGGGGCGGGACTTCCGACCGCCGGTTGGCGGCCATTTTCCCTCAGTCCTTTTTGCCCCGGGTCCGGTGCCGTCGTGCCGCCCCAGCGCGTGTGCAGCCGGCGTCCCGCGCGGCGGCGGCCGACGTGACACGCCGTGACCGCGCCGGGCCCGGGGCCCGCACTTTGCCCGGCCGCGCCCCGCCCCCCGCGCCGTCCGATGGCGGCGTCCGTGCCGAACGCCCCGGCTGAGGTACGGGCTCGACGGGGCGCCCGTGCCGCCGGGCGGGGCGGCGGCCCGGGGCGGGGCGTCCCGACGGCGAGGCACCCTGGAAACCGGCCTCCGACCTCCGTGAGCGCCCAGGCCCGGGCGCTCGGCCTCGGGGCGGGAGCTGAGGTGGCGGCCGGCGAGAGGGGCGCGCCCGGGCTTCCGCCGGCGTCGCGGTCGGCCGTTGTCAGCGGACCCGGGTGGCGGCCGCGCGACGCCGGCCCTCCCGGCCGTTCAGGAGTCTGGGTGCCGCGGAACGGGAGGCTCGGGAACGCGGAGTTCGGCCGCTGACGCTCGGAGGGCGTTTTCGGGGCGTCCCCGCGTTCCGGGTTTCACAGCCCAGGGCGTGGGAGCGCCGTTGCCTAGCGGACGCGGGGCTGAGGCGTTCCTCCTCCCGGGGACGCTCAGCACTCGGGTGTCAACCTGGTGAGGAGACTCAGGAGAGCTTGTCCGTGAGGAGGCTCAGGAGAGCCCGGCCGGCGTCGGGGTGGGCGTGGCGCGGGGGCCACCTCCCTTTCTCCTCCTCCTCCTCATGGCGGCTCTGGGGTGGCAGGTGATCAGGTGAGCGTCAGGCGGACTGACAGGAGAAAAGTACAGAGAGGGGTTTCCTCAAGTCCGTCCCTCCTGGGTAGGAGGGAGGCGGCTTCTCGTACCACGGGCCATAGGCCCCCAGCGTTCAGAGCCACTGGCAGGAGTGGTGACGCTGGAGAGACGCCATTTGGGGGTGACAGCTTTTTTTTTTTTTTTTTTGAGACTAGGTCTTGCTATTTTTGCCCGTGGAACCGCAGGCTCTCGTTGCCCGGGGTACCATGGACTCAAGGCATCCCCAGCCTCAGCCTCCCAGGTAGCTGGGATGACAGGCACGCGCCACCACGCCCAGCTATCTTTTTGGAACTAGGTCTTGCTACGGGCCCCAGGCGGGACTCGAACCGCGATCCCTAGCCCCGGCCGCTTCATAGGCTGAAGCTTACAAGCACGAGCCACCGTGCCGGGCGGGGGTGACAGCTTTTGTTGTTTCCCTCCACTGGCTGTGTCACTGGCGGGACAGAACGGGGAGGGTGCCTGGGAGAGGTGGTGGTCTCCGTCTGCTTCTTTTGGCAGTTGTGGGGATCACAGGCACACGAGGGAGAGGCCTGATCTTGGGATTGTGGGGGCAGCGTCTGACCTGCAGGTTGACTGCAGCTTTCACTGGCCTAAACCAAAAGGAGCGCAGGCCCGGCATGGTGGTGCGCGCCTGTAGTCCAAGCGCTGGGAGGCAGGAGGCCACGGGTTGCTTGAGTTCGTGGGTTCAAGACTACCCCGAGCAACATAGTGAGAACTGGTCTCAAAGAAGCAGCCGGGCCTGTAACCCCTGGGAGGTGGGTACTCGGTGGTGGGCGCCTGTAACCCCTGGGAGGCTGAGGCTGGGGATCGCTTGAGTCCACAGAATCGGGACTACCCCAGGCAACAGCAAGACCTGGTCTCGAAAAGGAGAGCAGGTTCCTGCTGGTCACACATAGGGAACTTTGCCATGAGTTTCTTTTTTCTTTTTGAGACTAGGTCTTGCTATGCTGCTTGGGGCAGACCCATGGACTCAAGAAGCGATCCCCAGCCTCAGCCTCCCAGGTAGCTGGGGTTTCAGGTGCCCGCCAGCACTCCCGGCTGCTTTTTCAAGACCAGATCTCACTGTGTTGCCCGGGGTAGTGTCGAACCCGCGAACTCAAGCAATCCCTGCCCTCTTGCCTCCCAGCGCTTGGACTACAGGCGCGCACCACCACACGCAGTTGCCATGAGTTTCTGCCGAGTTTCGTTGGCGCAAAGTTGTGCATTCTTCCTGGAGGCTTGGTCTGGATCAAACTGAGTCATCTGCGAGAGTCTCTTTGCCTGGCAGGGAGACCATCAGCGCTGGGTTGAGTGTTGTCTTTATCAACACTGGTAAAGAATCTTGAGCTGGGAGAGAACTAGGACTGCTGAAGTAGTAGGAAGCGCAGCACAGAGGTGGAAGAGGGTCATGGTCGTCTTGAATTCACATGAGCTTTCGGTTGGGTGTTATTGAAGAATCGGATGTGTGGACCTTTCCCCAAATGCAGCGATGTGGAAAACGAGGACTAAGGAATGTGCACCTCAAGAAGAGCCCCCATTTGGCTATCTTGGAGTCACAGTCCAAGGGACCCCATGGAAACTGAGTGACAGAACATGTAGCCCCTGCGGACAGGCCCCAGAGTTCGGATGACACCAGCGTGCTCCCTGGCCCCTAGCGGCTGAGGCTGAGTATAGTGACTCGATCCTGAGGTGCGCAGGGGCATCAGCGGCCAAGGTGCTGGGCTTCCTCGGAGACGTGGGACTCTAGCGGGGGGGTAAGCCGGGGAGAAATTGAGGCGAGGTGGATTGTGGGACCTCAGGTAACTTCCATGGTTTCCTCCGTCCCTCTCTCGCAGGATGGGGTGAACTTTGAAGACGTGGCCGTGTACTTCTCCTGGGAGGAGTGGGGGCTGCTGGACGAGCTGCAGCGATGCCTGTACCACGACGTGATGCTGGAGACCTTTGCGCTGATATCCTCCCTGGGTAAGACTCACCTCCCCTGTGCCCTGGACAAGGCTCTGCCTTCACCACTCCTCCTCCTTTGTTCTTTTTTCACGTGCGGATCGTTGGAGCTTCTTGCTTTCCAGTTTTGGGGGGTGTTTTCTGCGTGTGCTTGCCTTCTCCTGCTTTCCGCTGTAGCCCCGTCTCTCCTGGCTTGAGCCTTGTTAGGGAAGGGTTCAGCTTCTAGCATCAGGTGATCTTAGATCTTCCCACCAGGCTTGCCCTCTCTCCCACTGAGTCATTGTGTCACTCTGTGTGGTGGGTTTTGGTTCTGCCCCCGGCCCCCTTTTTTTGGGGGGGCGGGGGACCAGGTCTCGCTTTTTTTGCCCCTGGAACCGCAGGCTTTGTAGCAATTGCGTTTAATCTGTAGGTTGCTTTGGGTAGTAGGGATTTTTTTTTTTTTTTTTTTTTGGGAAACTGGGTCTTGCTATTTTTGCCCATGGAACCACAGGCTCTTGTTGCCCAGGGTACCACAGACTCAAGCAATCCCCAGCCTCAGCTTCCCAGGTAGCTGGGATTACAGGCATGCACCACCACACCCAGCTATTTTTTGGAACTAGGTCTCACTATACGGGCCCCAGGTGGGACTCGAACCGCGATCCCTAGCCCCTGCCGCTTCATAGGCTGAAGCTTACAAGCACGAGCCACCGTGCCTGGCCTGGGATATGTTAATAATTTTCACATTATCATTTATTTGTATTTTTAATCTCTTTTAACAGTTTTCAATATACAGATCGTTGACCTGTAGTAACAAGCCTATGTTAAGTATTATAGCGTGTTTACTGTGATTGCAAATGGGATTGACTTCTTACCAAATTCAGCCACTGTTACCGTGTGGACACAACTAATGAGTTAAATGCTGTTTCATTCACTGAGTTTCTGAGTTTACTTGTTCATTCTGTCAGTTTTTTTGGTAGAAAAGTTTATTGGGATTCTTTTGTCATCTACACATTTCATTTTTTTTTTTTTTTTTTTTTT
>PVHY01025873.1:0-17885 GCA_004024945.1 Uropsilus gracilis
GGGAGAGGGATCCTGGGACTTGGCTGTAGACTCTTGCCCTCTGTGAGCTCTGCGCCTCGTGGCCGTCCATCCACTCATGCTGGGCCATTATTCTTGGCATCCCTAGGGATTTGGGGCCGGGCAAGGAGCCCCTGTTTTTTCCTGGGGTCTCTCAGAAAGATCCTGGAGGTAGAAGCCAGTTTCTTGCAGTGGATGGATGACATGGGGGTGTCGTGTCCAAAGGGCTCGTCCTCGCGGTCACCTGGGCAGTGGGGAGGGACACACCCACTGGAGAACAGTCTACAGGGCCAAGACGGGGGGCGGGGAGTGGCCCCTCTGCACCCTGTACCCTCGGGCGGGCACCTGCGGGTCCGTGGGCGGCCTCAGTGCCCCTGCCTGTCGCAGGAGCCATCCCGCCGGCTCCTGGCACCTCTCGTGCTCCCGCCCAGTCGTGCGCCCTCAAGCGACTTCTCCATCCCCTACTCGTCCACCCACGTGGACTCGCAGCCCGCAGTTCCCACACACGATGCCCAGCGGCCCTGGCAGGGCCGGCCCGGCCCAGCTGTGAGGAGGGTCCCTCCGGCCTGCAGTGACCAGCCCCATCACACGCTGGCTTCTCGCTCTCAGGCGTCGAGGTCCTTGGTGTTCCTCGCCCCTGTCAGGCTGTGGGCGGAGGAAACGCAGCGTCCGACGGAGACTTGCTCACGGCCGTTTCCCCTGGAGGGTCACATCTCTCCACACGGAGCAGGCGGGTCCGAGCGTCCGCCGCACCCCAGAGGCCGGGAGTCGCGTCCTGGGGAGACTGCGTCAGGGGTGCTCAGCCTGGCCGCCTCAGGGGCCACCCTGGGCCGGGGGCTCCGGGCTGTCAGATTCCCAGGACCGGATGAGCGTCTGGGGACCTTTGCCGACGTCACCACCTCGTGTCACCGCTGATTCTTTTTTAATATTTGTATTTTGTAATTTTCGTACAGCATCCGCCATGTTCGCATGATGTCACTGCTGGCTTTACCCCCAGGCCACCGGCTCCAGAGAGGAGACCCAGGCCCGCGCTGCGCTGGCCGGCTCTATGCTTGCTTGTCACAGAGCGGGGGAGCAGGCAGGCAGGGAGGGGGATGGGGGGGACCTCAGGGCCTCCCGTCTCTGTGTCTAGGAACACTTACCTTCGTTCTTGCAAAGCCCTGACTGGAAGACAAGCGTCCGCTTGCCTGTGGGGACGCAGCCCCCAGATGGCCCGGCCTCCCGCGCCAGCCCAGGCTGCTGACCCCAGACGCCATCACCCGCAGTGAGGGATTGTGGGGCTCGAGGAAATGGAAGCGGGAGAACCACCGGCACGTGGGTGCTGTGAGAGCACGTTGGCCCCCTTCATCCCCTAAGCGGCCGGGGCGTCTCGGGTCCTCACTCCCACGAACCAGCCAGGGGAAAGCGCGTCACACCCCGCCCCCCACCCCCCACGGAGCCGGCTGCAGCTCCGGGCTCGCCCCCCACGTGGGAGGCAGGGGTGCGGAAGTGGAGCAGGGGCGGCCAGCCTGCAGCGGGGAGACGCGAAACCGTGCCCACGACTTGGCCGCACCCCCCAGCTCCTCGGGACAGAGTCTCGCGGCTGGCAGCTGGGTCCCCAGGGCTCGGAACAGCCACGAGCGGGCCGAGCCTTTGCCTCGTGTTGCTGAGCCACGTCGGGGGGGGAGGTGGTGGCTGAGGCAGCCCCAGGCCCCCCAGCGGGGTGTTCACAAACCCTGGCGCACGTGCGTGTGAGCCCACGCAGCTCCCCGAGGGGCGGAAGCAGGTTCCCGTCTGTTGGGGACACTCGTGAGGGGGCGGACATCGGCCTCTTTCAGTCCGTCGGTGACTCAAGCCCTGGGTCACGCTGGTCACCAAAGTGCGATCTCTGGGCAACTGCTTGCGCGGGCACAAGACCCTCACTGACCAAAATTGAAAGGGGTGACCCCTCCCCCCAAAACATTTCCCCACACGCCCGGTCATCTCCGAGCTGGGTCCACTCTCCTGTGGCCGCCCTCGGAAACCCCCACCTATCACTTAGGCACGAGGCGAGCAGCCATTCAGGAAGTGTCCCCAGCACCACCACGGCCCCCACCGGGTCACCCTCATCGCGCTGTTTGGTTGTGGCTCTGTTTACCTGCCCTGCAGTTGTGACTGTCCGTCTGGCTGAAGGGACAGCTGGGGGGGGTGCTCACACCCTCACGAGCACAGAGACGCAGACGCCGGGCACTGCGGGAAGGGCTCTGGGTACTCTGGCCAGCCCTACCAGGAAAGGAAGAGAGGGAAGGGCATGAGAAGACGCCGGCCTGTGCCTGGCGGGGCCCGGAGGGAGAGCCCATGGCTGGGCCACTTGCCCCACTGTCCACGTGGGCCCAGGTCCCCCCGGCGTGCGCAGCTCCGTGTCCGGGCGTTTGGAGGCGTTGGCGTCGACACTTTGGGGAAGGGGCAGAGCGACAAGGGGGCCTTGTGGCATCCTAAAGTGACACGTCTCCATGGCAAGATGGGCGTCTCGCTTTGCTTGGCATCCGAATGCGCTTCCTCGTCCGTTGGGCACCCATGACATCACTAGCCACGCTGAAAGTGCAAAGCAAGCGAACACAAAAATCGGTCAAGGGCCTTAGTTCCTGGTGCCCCAGGCCGCTAACAACAGCTGGTGTCTGTTTCTACACAAACCCGGCCATCGCGGCTGAACGCTGAGCGAGTCTGACATCTCCCAAGTGGCCCTGGCACAGCAGTCAACCCGCTAAAGTGGCTAAACTTGGACTCGGGACGTTTGGAAGGGGTGATGCTGGGCTTCTCGGGCATCAGCTGACTCCTTGTGCTGTTCGCATGTTCTTCCACTTCAGCTGGACGGAGTCCCTGCTGGCTCATCTACCCGGCCCCTGTGTCCTACTAGCTCTCTCCCCATCAGCCGCCTCTTGCCCGGAGGATCCCTCGAGGGCGGTGTGTGTGTACGTGCGCACGTGGAATTACAGAAGAGCACGTTAGGGAAAAGGCACGGACGTTTCAAGCTGCGATTCATCACATCCTGCACTGAAGGCGGTGGTGAGGCCGCACGAACATCAGCCCCCGGCCGCTCCAGGCTGAGGGTCATTTCCCAGCCGGCCAAGAGAATCCCACACCATCCGTCTCGCCACGGCAGAGAGAGGCGGCGGCGTCTTCCGTCTTACTAAGAACCCAAGAAAATGTAGCCTCAGCAGGCCGCGAAGACAAGGTCCCTCCATCAGCCCAGAGTGTTCCCTTGAACAGCACGTAGTAGGTGCTTTGTTGGGGAATTGTTGGATCCTGCCCTCAGTCAGTGTTTGGCGTGACCTTGGGTTCTTCCCCTGAGGCATGCGCTTGACTTTCTCCAGAAAAATGAACGCAGCAGAAACGCCGCCTCCTTGTAACCTGTCACGAAGTGGGGCCTTTCACCTCTCGTGATGTTTTAAGACACTCGATTGTAGGTCAGGGCGACGCAAAGGGCTGGAACTGCTAAGGGGAATAGCGTAGCGCCTGCTCCGTTTCGATGCTTGGTGCCTGGCACGGATGATGGCTTAAGCACGAATGAAGGGACGGTGCCAGGATGTGGGTAGAACGTTGAGAAAACAAGCGCAGAACGAGTATCGCAACCCGAGGCTTCCGGCTCCCGTGCACGCACTAGTTAAAGCAGGATCATGGGTCATGTCACTTCTCTTATGGAAGGTCCCCACGTGGACGCAGAAGTCGTTACTGAGCATCTCACTTTCGGGGTATCTTTTATCCCAGATCACCCCTCGTCTCCCACGAAGGCCGCCTGAGGGGAAGGCATGACCGATCCACATCCCACAGGCATACCCTTGGGTTCCATTGCCTCGTCACTGCAGGGGGGACGTTGCGGCTGCTCCTGGAAGGCCTGGCACCTCGGATAAAGCCTGAAGGGCTGCGCAAGGTGTTTGCACGATGCCTCCGGCTTGGCCCCAAGGAAACGGCTCTGTCCGTTGACCTCGTCGGGCTGCTGGCCTGCTGTGGAAGCTGCGTGGCGCTCTGGCCACTGTCCATAGTGTGCTGGACACATGGCCAGTGTGGGAAACTGTCTCCTCTGCCCGCGCTCCTAGTCCAGCGCCGGCTGGACCTTAGCCACGAAGCACACGTCCTGGGAGAAATCTCCCGACGTTTCTGCCCCGTGGGCGGTCAGCTGACCGTCTGGTACCAAGTCAGTGGTCACCAAATCCCTGTTTGCATCGCCTCAGATTGGTCCTTCTCCCCACAGGGATGAAGGGGGAGGGGTGGGTGATACATAGGTGTACCATTGCCGCACACGCGAGCCTGCAAAGCTGCAAGCAGTTAGGGTCACACACGGATGCACCTCGCCTGAAAACTGCCCCCGCTGAAAGGGGCCCGGTGGCAGAGAACCAGGAGGCTCCACGAGAGCCGGCGGGCGAGCCGGTGGCGGCTGTGGAGGTGGCCCAGGGGCCGGGCACCTCCTCCCCACACTGGCCGGGCCTGTTGGGTCATGTTGGCGCCGTTTGGAGGGAGAGTGACTCGTTCCCCTAGAGGAGCGTTTGGATCCGTTTCCTTGACATGAGACTCGCAGAGACTGCTGGTCTCGGAACAAGAGAGCTCTCGGAGGTGGGATGCTGATGCTAATGTCTTGCCTAGTCTGTATTTCCCCGAACATGTTTTCCCTGAAAACAAGTTTCCACCCAAATTCTCTTTAGATTTTCCTTTTTCCTGCAGCAGATTTTTGTTTTAGTTGCTTGCTTGCTTTTTCTTTCTTTCTCTTTCTCTTCCTTCCTTCCTTTCCTCCCTCCCTCCCTTCTTTCTTTTTTTTCTTTCTTCCTTCCTTTCTTCCTTTCCTCCCTCCCTCCTTCCCTCCCTCCCTCCCTCCCTCCCTCCCTCCCTCCCTTCTTTCTTTCTTTCTTTCTTTCTTTCTTTCTTTCTTTCTTTCTTTCTTTCTTTCTTTCTTTCTTTCTTTCTTTCTTTCTTTCTTTCTTTCTTTCTTTCTTTCTTTCTTCTTTCTTTTCGAGGCAGGGGCTATACAATATACAGATATTACAGAGCTATACAATAATTTATGATAATTTTCTCTAATGATAAACTCATAGGGAAATGACTTTTTACACCATCCAGAGTTATTAGCTCTAATCTATTTTTACAAAAAATACCCAAAACCCATACACTCTTCTGCTAACCCTGCGGGATTGCTATGAAGAGTGAAGAGGACCACAAAATTGAAACCCTTTGGAAAATGCGAGCTGTTTTATTATGGATTTGGCCACCCCTGGCCGAGGCTGCAGGAAGCTAGGCGAGGACAGCCGACAGGCTGCGGTCGGCTGGGGGGAACAGACTAGCGTTGGTGGCAGACCTGTCCCTGCTCTCTGAGGAGCAGGAATGAGGAGCTGCTGCTCCCGCAGGTGACGCCGAGGAAGGCTACTGAAAGCTTACCCGGCTGGGCACTGGGGCTGAGCACCGGGACGGGGTCCGTTTGGGGCTCCCTGGGAAGCAGGTGGAGATGCTAAGAAGTTCAAGCAGCGTCCCTGAAAGCCTGGGGTCTGTCTCTGCTTTTCTTTCCAGATCGTTCCACCCCTTTACTTAGGGCCTCCCCTTCCCTGTGACCTGCTCATGGTGAATCCGTATCCCTACCCCAGGGGATGCTTATCCTAAAGGATTTGTTAGTGGTGAAACTGCACCTCAAGTATGGTTTGGGAGGGGTTCCTTCTTAGAGATGGCACCATCACTACCAGGATGTGAGTGGGTGACTTTGCCCCAATTCCTTCTTAGAGATGGCACCATCACTACCAGGGTGTGAGTGGGAGACCTTGCCCCCGATTCCTTTTCAGAGATGGTGCTGTCACTATCAGTGTGAGGGGTGACCTTGCCCCGATTCCTTCTTAGAGTTGGCACCGTCACTACCAGGGTATGAGTAGGTGACCTTGCCCCGAATCTCCAGTGTACAGAAATGCTGCTTGCTACTCTCTAAGGACCTGCTCAACATCAACCTGGGGTCGTATCCTGCATCGTGGGGTTTTCTGAGGCTCACCCTATCCTCTCCCACCTTGCCAGGCTTTCACTTGGGACTCTAGTTCCCATGTAAATGTGCACGATGTGTTACTAGATGCCTGGGCTGCTTATGGTTTTCTTTTGACGTGTGTCTATGACACGTGGAATGGCAGTGGTTGGTTTGAAAGGTGCAGGGGTATTTGGTCAACTTTTCACACAAAGAAGAGCATCTCCCATGGGGAAGCAGAAGAAGCCCCTCCCCTTCCCAGCAGTCCACCTCCACGTCACACCGTCTCCAGATGTTGCAGCTGCATCAATACATTTGCTTTTCTAAAACCAACCAAGCGAGAATAGCAGCACTAACACCTGACAGATGACAGCGACAATACTGGCAAGGTGGCTTTCATTGCCCAGAATGAAGAGACAGGGAAGAAAGCTGAGCACCACATCTGAATCACTGGCATTTCTCTAATGTGTAAATAAAATTGTTTCGTGGTGACTGACAGGCTCTCATGAAGACCAGATGGATGTTTTCAAACCTACTGAGATAAATGAGGCAAGAGACCCCAAACACGGGGAACGTGATGAGAGAAAATGAGCAGTGCATAACTACCATATTCTGTTTTTTATTTCATTTCTACAAGGCCATTCATCCCAACCAGAATATTGCTTTTCCCTCAGATGCAGCAAACTAGAGGCTATTATTATCCATGATCCAACTATAAGAACATTCAAAAGGAGTTGAGTCTTTAGTACAGACTAACAATCTGCACTCGATATTTTTATCTAAAAGACTAAAAACAGCATAAACATTTGCTCTCACCGTTGATGCAGGTTGTGGGCTTTTAACCAGAGGGGCACAGGTGTGCTAACAGGATCTCACACATCCCCTCAAATTTAAGCAGAATAGGACACAAATGTCTCTCAGTTTTCTCTGTGGAGGAAGTAGTCTAGAGCATTTGTCAATTTTTCTGAAGCATGAGTCAAACAAAACAAAACAAACCACCAGAACCACAAATGTTTGCTCAAACTGTAAAGTTGTATTTCTTCTGTTATCTTCGAGACAAAACCCTCCATCCTATTTCCCTTTAAGTTAAACTTATTAATCCAGATTAATTAGTTTAATTAATTAGTGGGCTGTGTTCAAGGTGAACTGTAGGACAGCAGGTGAGAAGAGACAGACCACTCATGGGGACGTTGGGGGGATGTTATATGTTGAGATAGGGCTCGGCTTCCTCATGTATAAGCAGAGTGTTCTGGTCCCTTTTGTTAAACAGATGACAGACTCCAAATGGAGAAGTGTCTTTTTAGTTCTTTTCCCCACTTTTGGACTGGGCTTTGCTTTGTTTTTGTTTTTGTGGACCTTCATCAGACTCTTATTACATGTATGAAGGGCAATATTTTTTTCCGATTCGGTTGGGTTTCTTCTTGTTTGGGTTATTGTCTCTTTTGCTGTACAGAAACTTTTTAGTTTGAGGGAGTCCCAGCTGTTCATGATTTCCTTCATCTTTTTAACATCTGTAGATGTGTCCTAAAAGGTGTTCCTGAAGTATGAGTCTTGGAGAATTTTGCCCATATTTTCCTCTATATATTTTATGGTTTCAGGTCTTACATCCAAGTCTTTTATCCATTTTGAGTTGGTTTTTGTACTTGGTGTTGAAACCGAGTGTAAAAAGAAGTGAAGCTTTTTTGACTTAACTCTCTTACTCTATAACTCAAATCACCTCTGCCTCCTTTTTTTCAGGCAGACTTTAAGCAGTTAATTCACATTTACACTGTCCACTTACTATTGCTATGCAAAAATCAGCTACCAGCTTCTCTCAGCTCTCTTCCCCTCTCTGACCTAAAAAAAACCAAAAACTTAGAAACGCATTTTAAACTTTGACACTAGTTTGCCTCAATTTACCCTCTTTTAGACCTCTGTGGGTTCTTTTCACCATCTCCAGCCTTTCCACTATAATTTCAAACCAGAACAAGACTCTCAGAGTGCAGACTAATTTATTACTAAATAAAGTGATTTCCTAATTACTGTAAAAAGAAACATGTACGTAAAACTCTGATTACTTCCACATTATCCAAAACCTTTCTCAACATTGTCCAAAGTCCTTTCCCCAGATTGTCCAAAACTCCTCAGTCTCTGAGTCCTTCAGTCCTGATCATCTCACCAACATCAGTCAGTCAGTCAGAGTTCATCTTCACGTGCTCAAAGACATCTTCCTTTGGTGTGCTCCTTTGGCTGCTCTAACTCTTCCATGCTGTCTTCTCCTTGTCTTCCTCCAGGTAGTAGAAAGAAGCTCCTTAATACCAGCAAAGTTCATGTTCTTTTCAGACCTAACACACAGTCTCTCCAAAAATACCTAAGTCAAAGGCAGCAAGGCACACTCCAACACAGAGTTCAAATCTCCAAACTCCTCAGCTTCCTTGAACACACACACTCCTAGCCTGGGCCAGCCAAAGGTTGCAGGCCCCAGGCCTTGGCCACATGGCCAAGCTCACATGGCTCACGTCGTCTACATCCTCTGAAGTCCCTGTCCAAAAATGACTGCAAGATCCTTTCTCTTTTTCCAACTCTCTTTATATATCCTTACTTCCCACTAAGAAAACTTCTGAGGTGGGGAGTCCTGTCAGGCCTGTGTGCTAATCAAAATCCTACCCAGCTCTTAGTAACATTAATACTTCTAAAGCAAGAGACAATGGCACCCAGAGCGAGGAGCCCCTATCATTTCAGTGACTAGCTCTGCCCATACTGGCTTCAGTGTGATGAGTAGTCTAGGTTCATTTTTTTTGTAAGTAGCAGTCCACTTTTCCCAGCACCATTTATTAAAGAGGCTATCCTTATTCCAATGTATGTTTTTTGCCCCTTTGCCAAAAATTAGTTGACCATACATGTGTGTCTTTGTTTCTGGGTATTCAATTCTGTTCCATTGGTCTGATGGTAGGAGCTTGTGCTAAATCCACTAAGATTGATAGCTAACCTAACAGCAGCCCTAACCCCTTCACCTGCCATTTCATCCTTTCCAAGGAAGAGAATGTTAACTGGTCATTTTGGAATTTTCTAGTCAGATCCAATAAAGCAACTTTTTCCATTCCCAAAAGAAGATGAGATCATCTTCACCAGATCTTCCTCATTCCCCATGGGCAGATTGCCTGAGTTTAAAATAATTCCCTTTCCTTATCTTGCTCTCTCTCTCCATTTCCAAAAGAACTCTTTTACTTTCTAGATGAGATGCTCCCCGTGTCATAAATTGTTTAATAAATTCAATCACATCTTTAAAATGAACAAGATCGGATTTTTGTTATTGAACAGTTCCATTGCAAATAATTGCTGGTCACCTCAAAAAGGAAAGTCCCCTGGACCAACCAAACCTCTTAAAATAAAGCCAATCTAGGAACAGAAAGTGGTTCCTTGATGGCTACTAACAAGAAGAAAGAACAAAGGGGGAAAAGCGGCAATTAGATCAAACACATGTGCCAGCTTCATCCATTTGGGAGCTATTCAGTCAACATTTTCTGTGGTCGCTCAGCCTGTTGTGGAGTAGATGGTATGGGCACTCCTCTTAGCTGCTACATCCATTTCCTCTCATTAGAAGTAATTATGGGAAATGCCTCTCGGGTGCATTATCACTGCAGTGACAGCATCCACACTCTGAGGCCTGTCCCCAGAAGAAAGAAAGGCAGTGATGAGCTGCTATTTTGACCCCATGACTTACCTAGGAGGCATCTGCCTGAGGAAGGAGAACTGGGCACAGGTGTGAATGATAAAAAAAAAACTGAGATCAGGAGAACAGCAGAGCTGGGACGTGAACAAGGTCGTTCTTGCTCACTGGAGAGCCAGAAAGCTCTTACCCAATTAACTGAGGCTCCGTCTCGCTTAGCCACTATGGAGTGCTTTCATTTCCTCAGCAGGAAATGAGAAGATGTCCGAAGGAAAGATGATCACACAAGGGAGAGCATTAGCCTATCACGGAAAGCACCGGAAACTTCTGGGAAATGGGGAAGAAGCTAGGCCAGTGGCTTTGCAGTAATGAAGACGGGACATGGCAGGAGTGGGAGGAGGTTCCCTAGGTCCCCCTGGAGACAGGCAGCGTTGAGAAGGACAATGATGCTCAGCTTGACTCCTGGATGAGACCATCCTGGAGGCAGCATCTACTCCAGCTCTGGCTTCATTCCTGCTAACACTGGCAGCCTGTTGGTGTGGGGTGTGGACACAGGTTAACAGACACACCTCAGATCAAGGAATGCCTTTATCTTTCTCATCCTCTCTGACACACTAGAGGTAGTTCCTGGCAAGTCTCTTATCTGTGACCACAGCCCCCTAGCCTCCTAGGATGGACCCATCGGAGAGAAACGTGACTAAATGGTAAGGGTATTCCCCCACAGGTAACTGTCCTGTTATCGCTCATCCTCCTGCCATATGCCATGTGTGCTTGGGATTCTGGTTCTTTCCTTCCTCGTTACTTCATTGTGGTCATCCCTAGCCAAGGTATAAAAGGGACCCCAACTCCTAATAAAGGCAGACCTGGACATGTTCCCAGATCCCCCCGTCCGTGAGCTGATTCCTCTCCGATTGTTATCAATTTCCTCTGTCTCATTCTTCTTCTTCCCCACACAGGCCTCCTAACAAAATGGGAGTTGGGGTTTGGTTTACAACCAGAAAGGCAGCACTGGGAAGAGCAGGGGGGGGGCAAGCCTGGGTCAGCTCCCGAGCTTCCCGCTTGGAGATGTGTGACTACGTCAAGGTCTGTGTCTCCCTGCTTCACCCCTACTGTGGGGCAAATAGAGACCATCTCCCACAGCTTCCTGGGAGGGTCACATGACTGGCACAGCTAAAGGTGAGAAGATCCTGCATGTAACGCAGCAAGCATGTTCAGCAAGAATGTGAGAAGCCTTAGCACTTGCCTGCTTGTAACTAAAGAGCAAAAGGGGCATCTCCACAGCGACTTGGGCAAAGCTGGCAAGGGAGGCACAGGGTTTGGATTGGCCTCCAGACAGGTGTCTCTTCCCTGTCCCTGCCAGAAGCATCCAGGCGTGTATCCTGTCTTGGGGTTTAAATGAAGATGGGGAAAATGAAATAGAGAAACTTAGGTTTTAATTATTTGGTTTTACTTATTTGAAGAGTAAAACAAGAGATTCAAGCAATATTGAAGGTTATGGAAATAGGCGTCAGGCGTCCTCCAAAATCCTGCCATCTAATCCCAAGGAATAAAGCGTTATCTCCTTGGGCAGTCACCATGACAACAGATACACAGAAACTTTAGTCATGTGACGTCGCCATGTTTTTCCATCTGTGTCATTTCCCCACTGCAAAGACAGGGAGTTAATAAATTGATTCTTACTTCTTAGCTGCTTTCCTTTTCTGCGCCATAGATTTTAATTCTATGATGACGGTTATTTCTAGCAGTAGCGTTTTATTCCATTTTGACTTTAAACAATAGGCTTCCTATTAACTTCCCAACATGGGAAACAAGAGCAGCAATCTCCCTCTTCTGTATTTATATCTGTGTGATGCTTCTTTGGAAGTCAGTTCTAAAACCTACAGGAGCAGCGCTGAGCGTGTGATCGTTTTGTGACAATCACAAAACAAACAGGATCACAGTACCTGCAACAACTGAAGAGAAGTCCTAAGACAGAGACCCAAGGAGATGTGGGTCTATCCATCCACTCACACCATCTTTCCCGTCTGTGACGTTCCTATCCCAGCTCTTTGGGTCCTGAGGACTGTGTTCTGGGCCTGAGCGTGGCTTACCTCCTGGTGATGGGGACGCAGGCCCCATGGAGTATCTTTGTTATCCCCTTGCTCTTTCCAGCCTTCCCCCCACTTCAGAGCTTCAGCTGTTATTTTCAAAAGTGAAGCTTTCGAATAATCGAGTTCCTAAAAACCCACAGCTCTTGCTTCACCCCTGACTGCGGATGAGCCCGACAAACTGAATTCTGGACCGATGATAGTTCTTACTACGCGTGTGTGTATCGGTGAAGAACAGATGCCGTCTTCTTTGTAGGTACTGGGGCATGATTTGTCCGGGTTTTCCAGATCGTCAGTGAGGTCATTTTTAAAGGTGTCTTGCTGACAGTGAGTTTGCCTTCTTAGCACTGTGAAGAGGGTGGGCCTCTGCTGTCACATAAAAATTTCAAATTTGTGCATGAAATTTCTCCATGCGTGTGTTCTCTAGCTCCTTTGCTTTCAGTTTTATTTTCAGTGTTGCTAGACTTACAAAACGAGTGTGAGAGGAGCTGACTTTCCTTTTTTACTCTTTAACACAATTACCACATTGGGAGGACTGAGTTAAATTTAGCTGCAAAATGGCCTCAGTGACTTTTGTCTGCATGAGCGATGTGGACAGGCAAAAAAATTATTTTCTCCAGTTCAGTTTTTTGAAAAGTTTTCTGTCTCATGCAGGGAACAATTTCCCCCCCCGAGGATTTCCCTTTTATTTCCTTCCGCCCAAGTTTAGAGGTTTTCAATCAAGATATTTTAAAAGAAGTGAATAGCTACAGATGGTGCTGGTACGATTGAATTATATTATTATATTTTATTTCATTATTTTCAAAAAAGCGTATTGCACATAGCATACGTACAGGAAATTGTAGACGCAAACAGTGTCTAGCTCAATGCGTTTTTATCAGGAGAACACACCTTGGAACTCCCTCTCAGGCAGGAGAGATAGTATTGTTAGAAAGGCCAGTTACTTGGGGCAGCTCTCAGCTGCTACCTGCTTCTTTCTCCTGTAGCAGGCTGTGTGTTTATAAAACAAGGACATTGGGGTGTGTGTGTGTGTGTGTGTGTCTGTGTGTTTTACTTTTCCTATTTGTCTTGGCCATTTGGGGGAGCCGTCTGTGAGAGGAGGCAGTGCCACAGCTGGGGTTCAGACTGGCTAGCCAGCTGGGTATCAGGCAGTCCCGGACTCTAGTCCCCCTCCACGCCTCCAGGCCTGCGCCATTACAACCCCAGTCTTGCCTCGCTCTGGACTTCTTGAACTGGCTATTAAGGTGGACATGAGTCACCATGTTGAACTTAAACCACTGACCACACAAGTGCTGTCTCTCTCCTTGGCTGGACTGCTTTGGCAACCAGCTCAGTCCCATTCTCTTGAGAGGCTGTGGCTGCCATCTTGACCTCATGAGGGATTCAGTGTGGCTGGTACGCTTTGACTTTGGGTTTCCTCTACTCCCTTTGTCGTCCGGGTCCTGTGCAACCTGTTGCTTCTGTTTCCTTCCAGGAGGTGACTCTTGTTCTTTCTCCTCCCAACTCTGCTCTTGTGTCTTCGCTGCTCAGCTTCCAGTCTTGTTGTTGGCCCATGAAAGGAAGGTTGATTTCAGAGCCTGATCAGGAATTGATATTTTAAAATCCTTCTTACCCCTATTTCTTTCCTCCCTCTCTCTAGTCCCTTCAAAGCTCTCACCAATTATGAGTCCTTAAGCTCATGGGTTTGTCTGTTTCGCTTTTATGTGCGTGGGTGAGGATGAACCCTTTGAGTGAACATCATGGGCTTTTCCCTTTACAGTTTGTCCAATATGGGACAAACTTATTAATTTCAGAGAGCTTTTTGTAGCATTAAGTGCATGATTTTTATTTTATGGCTTTCAACTCTTCGCCATGATTGTGTTCTTTGATACACTTTATACAAATTTATTCGCTCTTCTTTTAATAACTTCTTCAGCTAGAAATTGATATCATTGATTTTCAATCTTTCTATGCTTTCGAGGTGATAAATATTTCTCTAAAATGTATAGTCTCTATTACATAAGTGTTGATGCATTCAATGAGATTCAAGTATAAAAATATTTTATCATTTCCATTTTTATTTCTCCTGTCATCCATTTGTTATTTAGATTTATATTCTCTCCAAATATGTGGGACACCTCTCTTCTTTGTTTCTCTTCCTCCTTATATAAATTCACCTCTTTTCTTTTTCTCCTCTTCCAGGTTAAGATGATGATGATGATGATGATTATGTGTTTGATGTGCAAATTAATTCATCCCCACACTGACAGTACACTGTGTACTTTTTTCAATGGCTTTATATGTGCTGAGAATTATGTTATAAGCCAAAAAACTCTAACTTTTAACATTCATCTCCATCTTTAAAAATACATATTCTGTTATGACTTGTCACTGTGTTGTCTCAGAGAGAGTATTCATTTTGTTATTCATGTCATGTTTATTTTACTGATTTTTTTTTTTTTTGTCTCTCAGGAGGACAGAGTTTCTTTTATCTTCCAGAGAAAGCTAATTGACTCTTTGTGAACTGAATAGGAGCATGGCTGTAAGGGAGAGAGCTGATGGCAGCATCTAGCTTCTAGACAACAGTCAGAAAGAAATCTGGACCCTCAGCTTTAAGAACATGAATTTGGCCAACAGCCAGAATGGGCAGTTCTTCCTTAGTCAGGAGCTATGAAGTCTTTGAGATGGTCAACTCCAGGTAGTGTCTCCCCTGGGCTAAGGGAAGCCAGAGGTGCCAGATGGTCTGTGATGCTACCTGGGGTGCAATCAGCATCTGAACCAGTGAACTAGATGAGGGAACTCATTCTCAGAGTGTGTGCAGGCACCACCCTGACCCTTGAGGACCTGAGAGAACAAGGAGGCAGAAGGGCAAATCTTCTCTCTGAGCCGGGGCATCTCCACCTTCTGCCTTTAACGGAGTCTGTTTCTC
The DNA here is from genome assembly GCA_004024945.1 of Uropsilus gracilis. NCBI lineage: Eukaryota > Metazoa > Chordata > Mammalia > Eulipotyphla > Talpidae > Uropsilus > Uropsilus gracilis. Next base: position 14,589 of record PVHY01025873.1, read on the forward strand.
AGGCACTCAGATTCCAGTCAGGACTTAAATCATTTCTTCTCTCCCCTTGCCCACCTCCCTCCCCCTCAGAACTGACTCAGACTGACACATACTGAATTACACCTGTGACTTTCCTGGTTGTCCAGCTTGCTGACAGTATTATAGTAGGTCCTGTCTCCATAAGGATGTGAGCCCTATATAAATCCTGTATAAATCAATCTATTAGTCTATCTATTAATCTATGAGGGGTGGAGGTGGATAATAGATAGATTGATCTATCTATTAACCTATCTAGTTAATCTATCTGGTATTGCTTTTGTTTCTCTGGAGAGTCCTAACGAATGCAGGCACCTTTATTTGAAAGAAAATGCCTGTCATCCTGCAAACCCATAGTCAGTGAGATGAAATTTCCAGACAATGAGAAATGAAGGCAGTTTTTCCTCATCCATCACGTTGATGGTGGATATGTAATCCAGCGAGCAACTTGCTAGCAGCTTGGGGAACCTGAAGACAGGGGCCCTCTGAACTCCTGACTGGTGGAAACTGTGTCATAAATAATGGGTATTGTTTCCAGCTGCTGTATTATGTGGTTGTTGTTGCACAGTCATAAAAAGCAGTAACGCATACTCTATTATGTGCTTTTTTTTTGTCTCACACAGAGCTTTTGACCTTAATGTCAACCAGTTTTATGTTAGAACTGCTCATTCAGCTTATTGTTCCTCGTGTTTATTTGCATAGTATATCATTTTACCATCTTTTACTTCAAATCTTTAGTGCTTTCAGATTTAAAGTGCATCTTTTCTAAGAAACATGAAATTTGTTTTTGTGATTGTTGTCATGATTGTTTTACCACTAAGAGAATTTTGACTTTTATCTGAGATATTTTTTCTATTGTCATACATTTAGGATTCCATTTTATCTAAGTGATCTCTCTGATGTTCATCTTTCTTTTTTTTATCTTCTTTTGTATAAAACTTGCTTCAAATGTTTTGTTAATATCTTGTTACTTATACATTCTTCTGCTCTTCTTCCATTGGTTCCCTAGTTAGCAAAAGGCGCATTCATGAATTAATGTAGTTCAGTACAAATTAGTATCCATCTCAAAGACAATTTCATTCATCACCCTCCTGCTGTTTCTGTTATTGTTGTGAGCATTTTAATTCTATCTAATATTTTAAACCCCAGTAGAAATTAGTAGTATTCTGTAAGTCAATCTCCATTTAGATATTCTCACATACCATTATCTTTTCAACCACTGCTTACTTCTCCATTTCTGGTTTAGGTTTTTTTTTTTTTTTTTGTATGGAATAATGTCCCTTGTTTGAATTCTTTCCCTCTGGGATAAGATAGATGAAAAAAAAGTTGTGATTCCATTTGTTTGCCAGGAAATATTTAATTCAATATAAGTTTTTGGGTTCATAGATATTTTATTTCAATTAAAGATGCTATTTAATTGTCTTCTGACTTCTGTCTCTTTAACTGAAGCATTAGTTCTTTGTTTTCCAATTGTTTCTGAAAAGATGCTGAGTTTTTTTTTCTTTTTCTCATTAAAGAATGCTTCTTTAATTTTAATCACTGTTAAAATAATGTATGTCTTGACTTTCTCGCTTCCAGTTTATTCTTGTTGGGTACCAGTTTTTGAATCTTTGTGTTGATGTAATTCATCAGTTTTGAAAAAAAAATTACAATTGCCATTGTATTAAAGGGCCAGTTCTACCATAGTTGTTATTCTGCCTTCTCTGAGACTTCATTACATCATGTCTTCAAGAAAATGTTTTCAACAAGTCTTGTGAGTCTCTTACACTAGTAGGATCACCCATCTGTTTTTCATTTTTGTTTTGGTTTGATGTCATGTCTGAGTATTTTCTGAAGACTTATTTTTCAGTTCTCTTATTCCATCTTCATCTACAGGTAAACTTATTTATGAAGTACCTTAATTGCTATTAATTTGGTTTTAATTTCTCAATATCCACTTGGGTCTTCATATATTGAGCTTGATTTTCAGTGAACTCCTTTAATTTGTCATCTATTTACTGAAGTAGTGATGGCTAATAAAGATCTGACAACTAGAACATCTATCTCCTCTACTTATTTCTGTGGTGCTCACTCTCCCCATTGCACTTGTTCATTTATTCAGCTATGCCTGTTTATATATGTGTGTGTGTATGGGTACATACATACGTATACACACACACACATATATATGCATTTACTTGTTCCATTAGTACTCTTTGTCATTTTTTATTAAGGGCAAGTGGCTGAAGGGTGAATTACTAAACTCCAGTCAACACAGGGGGATTCTAAGTCACTGGGCAGTATTTACTACTCCTGTTTTTTAAATACTTTAACATCTGTAAGCACAATGTTAATACTTTTAACCTTAACATTTCACCATTATCAATATTTTCTCTCTCGTTTGGGTGATTCACTTTACTTACAGGCTATTGATTTGTTTTCTGAATTCTTGCCACCTGAACTTAAATCCAAATACATTTGGAAAGTAAAAGTTACTCATGCCTTTTTGTATGTGTGTGATAAACTTTTTTTTTTTAAGTTGAAAGAGGTGAATTTATTTTAAAGAGACAGAAGTAGGTCATAAATAAAGACTATAGCAAAGTGAGACATTCTGGAAAATTTCCCCAGGAAGGGGTAAGAAGATTACCCTGATAATCTTCTAATATTGTTTTTACATTGTATTTAGATATTGATCCTTTAGCAGCATTTCTAATTTGTGTTTACAACATTGTAATCAATGCTTCATGGCAAAAATCTCCTATTTTGTTGTATCACCAATCTTGGGTAAGCCTTACCTAGAAGTTGGAGAATGTGTCTCAATTTGTTAAATAATATGCATAAAGTCAGTTCAGTTTTGAGTAGCTCTAAACCAGAAATTCTAAGTAGATATTCACAGGGGTAGGAAACATAACGGAGTCCAGTGAATGTAAGACTCCAGGCGCTAAGCTGTTTCTTTAACCATGGACAGAAATATTATGTTCATATTGAGCAACTTAAAGGGTCACCTTGTCCTTTTAAGTCCAATACACTTTAAAATACCAGTGCTGTGTGTGCATCAACTGCAGTGGCCAACCAAGTCTACTACCTTTGCCAGACCTACTCATACCTGCCAACAGCCACCCTTGCTGGCAGCCATGACTTTGGCTGAAGGCACACACACCCTCCTCTAGACATCAACTGTGAATCATCTTCTTTGACTGCTGTTTTGTACATCCTAATCCTCTATCCTACTCAGTCACTAACAGCAAAGCTTGAGCCTTATCCCGATACAGAAATGTAGTCTATTGAGGGGTCGATCATAGT
>PVHY01025874.1:0-17902 GCA_004024945.1 Uropsilus gracilis
AGAAGAAATCATTCTAGCAGAAACGAGCCAGATGGAAAGGGACAGAAACCAAATGGTTTCACTAATATATGGTCAACCAAATGAAACTGCACAAGAGGAGAATGGGGACCAGCTGGAGCGGGTGGGAGGGGGAGGTGGTGGGTGACCCCCAGGGATTGAAATGATGTGAAATATAGATAAATAAATTAAAAAAAAAATTATTAACTAGTATTTTACAGGCAGTATTATTTAATATGAAATGCTGGTCTATGCTTGATAGTCACTTAAAAGTATTTAATGTGTTGACTTGAGAAATATATTTTGACTGACTTTGATCCTTATATTTTTTTATTACATTTTTCTCCTCCAAATCAGGTTTTTATCTTGCTCTCAATTTACCTTCACAATATCCTTGTGAGGCAAACATGTTAGCTATCATTTCTAGTTTATGGAGAGGGAGAAAGATACAAGCAGAATAACTACCTGTTATGAGCAAAAAATACTTAGCTTTGGAGAGTTTTTAAACATAAGAAACAAGGTAAGAAATACTACTCAGGAGAAATGAAGTTCTTATTTTCCTGATCAAAATTAATTAGAGCTTATTGTTAAAAATGTGAAGTATACACAACAGTATGAAGAAAATAAAGTTGTTCAAAATTATACAACCCATAGAAAATATGCTGTCACTTTGCAGAGGTATAAAATATAGGCTATATATTATTGTTCATTTATTGGGGATGGTAATTTTTTTATCTTAAAAAAGAATGATAGTTTTATCACATCATTAAAAATTATTTGGTAACATTTAATGAATACATAAGAGGTACTTAAGGGGATATACTGCAGAATATTTAACCACCTTCCATTTGCACTACGAAAAATAATGCTACAAAGACTGTGCTTATGTATAAATCTCATTTTAAATCATGGATTGCTTCTTTGGGATGGAGAGACTTGAAAATAAATTTACTGGTTGAAAGCCTGACACCTAGGTGCACATGGCCTTCTATAAAGGCTGTATTGATTTTCACTTCCCCAGGAGCATTTGTGGGTGTCACTGCTCCTTCTCCAACACAGATTAGTACCATCTAAACATTTTGCCAATTTTGCAGACAAGATGTCTTCTTTTGCTATTTCACATTTTACTTTTTATTGATTACACATGAGGCTTTTTCCCCCCAAAACTCAAAAGCTTATAGTACTTTGTCTTCTATGATTTTTCTACTAATATCTTTTGCTTAGGTTCCTGTCACATTATTTCCACTGTCCATTTATATTAAATATTCATATATTGAAGATGGCAAAAGTTGCTTTAGTTTTGATATTTTCTGTTTCTTTGTCTTTTAATCTTGTTTGTGATACTTTAATGTTTGTAACATTTGGAAGTTTACAAGGTCAAATTAATCTTTTCTTTCCTTTGTAATTCCTTCATTGATTTTATAATTAGAAAATCCTTTGCCTACCAGAGAGCAATTAAATACTCACTTCTGTTTTCATTAAGTTTAATAATGTTTGAATTCTCTCTTTTCTGATATCTTACCTTTTGCGGTCTCTTTAATACATTATGGGATGCATAATATTCCCTGCTGTCAGATAAGCATCTTAGTTTCATTCCAGTGATAAAGTTGTGTTAAAACATATAGCATCAGTTTGCATTTCCCTGTTGACATGTGATCACTCTTTTATAAAAATTAAACTCTTAACTATGGCAAGGCCTTTTGTTGAATGACATAATATTTCTAGATTTAGATCTAGTGATCTAGAAACACTGTCTTAATTTCTTTAAGTTTATTTCATTTTAATGTCTGATATAGCAGATCATCATATAAAATTATTAGTCTTTGTAAACTTGTATTATGTTACTATAGAATCATTTTGTTAAATTCTTCCCCAGTATCCACTTAAAATCTTATTGATTTTTCATTTATTTTAAAATGTAACTTAATCTTAAATTCTTTTAGGAATACTTATCAATTTTATAATATTTGGCACTCCTACCCAGGAGTTCTTTGCTCTCAGTAAGTTTCACAGTTTTCTTTGACTGGGTTTCAGATACATTTTAATAGCTTTTTATGACCCTTCATTAAAACTATATACTGAATTATCTTCACTTATTTTTGGAACCATTATTCCTCATTGACAGAGAACTATTGGTTTTTACAAAACTTGTATTTGACTATTTTACTGAACTCTTCTATAAATTCTAAAGTTTCATCTAGTTGATTTTATCCTGTTTGTAGTGTAATGTTACATAAAATATTAATTTTTCCTTGTGTTCATCAGCTGTGGTTTTATCTGTGATTAACATATCTATTAAAGAATGATAAAAAAATTGAAAGGATGTTAGGTAGGTATGCTTATCATTGGCACTGTGGTTCCTGATCATTTATAGCTTATTTTCTTTTTGAGAATGATACTGGCTACCAAGTTAAGGTTTTTAAAATCATATTAAGAAGTTATATCTTTAATTTTAATTTTCTAAGTGTTTTAAATAGTTTTGATTTAGTATCTACACTCTAGGAGTAAATTACTCTAGGGAGTAATTTTATTTTCTTTGTTAGATTTCAGTATTATTTTTTCATCTTATGGTAATTCTGGAATAGCTAATGGTTTAAAAGAATTGTCTAGTACTTGAAATTTACCATTAGTCATCTGACTTAATTAGTTAAAGGATTCTGATTTAGCTAAAGGACGGATAAATTAACTATAAATGAAAGTATCAACACAATTATAGAAGCAGATGGGCTTTTTCCAGATTGAGGGTTAGCAATAAAGTGGGATGGACTTGGAAATGCTGTCAACACCACGCAAAAGCTATATGAACTCATCACCCCCTTTCCAAATTTGGTTTGGCTGTTGAAACATTTGATACCACATATGCAAAAAGAACCTACAAAAGTTTACTACTCACATGAAGAGACTTTCTGGGAGATCAGGGAAGGCTTTCAAATAAGTTTTAAAATGATTTGGGAAAGTAAGAACTTGAATGATTTGAACATGCTGACTGTGCCAAGTGAGGATAGTTTCTTAGCCATTTGCCCAGATGTAGCATAGGCTGGAAAGGGAGAGTGCTGGGGTTTGAAAGCTTTTAGCAATCATCTAAAACCTATGCCATCTGTAGCAACATGTGTGCAAGTGGAATAGATTGTTATAAGTGAAGTGATTCTTATAAGTGAACTCTAGAGAAACCAAGCAAGACACCAAAGATAAACTATAAGACTGACTTTTGAAAACAGACCTTAGATCTGAAACATTCAGTAGGGGAGGGACAGTGGAAGGGAGAGGAGGAAAATAGAGAAGTGGGAGGAGGAGAATGCAGTAGAGTGTGGTGGGGAACTGTGGGGACTTCGGTCATAAGAAAACTATGAAGATGGCTCCTGAGTGGGAAAAGTCTGTTTTGTGAAAAACAAACAAACAAGGGTGTGCAAAACATAAAAACAAAAGTAAGCAATAAATGCAGTCCAACTTTTTACTATAGTGCAGGCTGAGAGAAAGACAGAGGATCACTGATTTGAAGAGGAAAGGCATGAACAGTAGTAGCAGAGGAACTTTAGAGTTTGGGAGTTTTGGTAAAACAGCAGTTCTTGCTACTATTTAAATGAACAAGATAAGTTTTCAGGGTAGAAAATTATGCTTTTTTCTGCACAGGTGTTATTTGAATGATTTATTACTTTAAGGAAGTTTACTGAATCCAAACTATGTAGTAAAATGTGACTTTTATGCTATAACCACTAGATTTGTTACTGAAATTCTGAAAGACCATTTCAAACATGAAAAAGAAGCATCATTAAAAATTTAGCCTTGTCTCAGCACATATCTCACATTTTGGTAAACAGAATTGCCTTGAGTAAAAGTATAAAATCCAAATGAATTGGGTTTCTATGGTTAAAAATAAATGAATAAACAGTGTGTAATAACAGATTTAATACAACAGCTGACCTTGCTAAGAATTTACTATATGCTAGACATTGTGTTAAATACTTTGTATACATTATCTCATTCAATCTTCTAGTCAATCCCATGTGTTGGTACACTTATTATCTCCCCAGTTAAAGAGGATGAAAGTAGTAGTCCAGGAGGTTAAGTAACTTACTTAAGATCAGAGAATCAGTAAATGTGGAATTACTTAAGATCAAAGAATCAGTAAATGTGGAATGAAGTTTCAAAGCCAAATCCTTTTGATTCCAAAGCACTTTTTGTTGTAAACCACTAGGATGCATGCTGAATAGTTTGTCTGTGATCTACACTATTACAGTGCTGTGACTTGTAGTGTGGGGGTCAGAGGGATACTTGTAGGTCAGTTACCATCTACTAGGTATTTATGCAAATTTTAAAAAATTCAGCAAGCTACAGCTTCCTCATCTCTAAGGTTGGGATAATAGCAATGCCCAATTTCTAGAGTTCTCAAGAGGATTAAAAGTCATAATGCTCTCAAATAGCTCAGTATATTGCCTAAAAGACATTATGTGCTTAGTCTTGGTTAATTCTTTTTTTCATTTACTTATTATTGTTTGCACTTATATATCTATATACATATATTGCATCATTGTCTACCCCGATGCTCTCTCATCACCTTACCACCCTGCACCATCTTAGTCTTTTGTGCATTCCTCCACCCCCATTCTCTTCTCCCCCTCTCTTGTTCTATGTTTTAGCTCTGTTAGCAGTTTTCAATTTTTCTTAAGTATTTTTTTGTGTTTGTTTTTCCTATATTCCTCAAATAAGTGAGACCATCCAATATTTTTTTCTTTCTGGTTTATTTCCGCTAACATGAATCCTTCTGACTCCATCCATGTTGCTGCAAATGACATGTTTGTCTTCTTTGATTGACACATAATATTCCATTTTGTACATATACCGCATCTTTTTCAGCTATTCATCAGTTTTGGGGCATTTGGGTTGTTTCCATATCTTGGCTATTATAAACAGTGCTGCAATAAACATGCACATCCAGATGTCCTTTTTAATTAGTTATTTTTTTGTCCTTTGGGTAGATTCCCAGTAGTGGGACTGCTGGGTCGAATGGAAGTTCCACTTTCAGTTGTCTGAGGGTCCAACTCACAACCTTCCATAGTGATAATATCAGTTTGGACTCCCACTAGCAGTGTAAGAGAGTTTCTTTTTCTCCACATCTGCATCAACACTTCTTGTTGCCCGTTTTTGTTTTGTTTTGTTTTTTCATGGGCCATTCTTACTGGTGTAAAATGGTATCTCAGTGTGGTTTTGATTTGCATTTTCCTTGATTGTGATATGGAGGATTCTTTCATATGCCTATTGGCCATCTGTATTTCCTCTTTGGAGAAGTGTCTTTTTAGTTCTTCTTCCCATTTTTTGATTAGATTTTTTGCTTGTTTTTGTTGTGTTCAACTTCTGAAGAGCAATACTATTACCGAAGAAATGAAAATACTTTCTACCTACCCCCCACTCTAATCAACATATACCTAATTAAAATTACACATTTCAGAGTTTATATATACACTTTTCCAATTAAACTGGATTCTTCCTTAGAGATTAACCAACCACCTTGAGCCTAGGCCTGACTCAAATTTGGGCATTTCAGGGATGCTGATTGCAAGGGAAAGAAAACCTCCTTGTCAAAATTTAGAACAATTTATATAAGCCTTATCATTTAGCCTAAGGGAACATAAATTCCCACCTTAAGATACCTAATTTACTTTCAGAGACTCTTGTTCACATTCTCTCTATTGAAGATGAAGACATTTGCTGTTTCACATACCTGAAACTCTCATCTGCTCCTACACTAAAATAAAAAGGGAGTATCATTGCCCCACAATGAACCTCTGACTGCTGGGAAATACATTCCACAGTCATTTGATAAACATTTCAGTTAATGTGATCCCTCTCTATAAAGACCCTTACTCAACAGACATAGCCTGAAAGTTCATTTTATATCTGGACAGCTATAACTGTTGTACATTTTCATTAGATTTCCATACCAATAACCTTTACATATTAACTTTTTTTGGCTTATAAACTGTATTAAATATATCTACATGTGGTTTATTAGTAAAGTTCCTTTAAATACATGCAGACCTGAATTATATCTTTGAGTTTTCTTTTCCCAAAATATATATCTGTGACCTGAGTTCTCGCCATCTTCCCTTAAAAAAAAAAAAAAAAAAAAAAGACTTTTAAATTTCTCACCAACTTGATTGCCTTTCTCATTTGCTTTTTTGAAATAAGCACTTTGTTAGTTTTTGCTCATGAAATGAGACTGCAGAATGCAAATCTTGAAGAAGTTTGGATGGGGTAGGTGTGGCAGGCTTCATTGTATCATTTGAATAGTATCCTTTTATTGAGTTTCCTCCTTCCTAGCTTTCAGCATACTCTTGATTCATTCTGAACTTATCTTCAATTGCCCTCCCCAATTTTTCTTTTAGTGTTAACTGATTTTTAAGCAAAAAAAAAAAAAAAAGCAGAACTAACATTTGTTCTTATTAAATTTCATCTTGTTTATTACAACCTACTGTTCTAGGAAATTAATATATCATAGATATTTAGAATTCTGACTTGGACAAACCTAGTTATTCTCTCTCCCTATATTATCTCTACATTAAAAAGTTGACTTCTATTGTTCATGCCACTAATAAAATGATGCATAATGTAGTTCTAAGGACAGAGTTCTGTCATATTTGGTCACATCTGTGTACAGTGGGTCAGTCAATGAGCGGTCATCCAACACACATCTCTTCTCTGAAACTCTGAATAGGCATTATTCCTCTCTGAACAGTATTATGAGTCAAGAAAACATGCCCTGTTGAAGTTCTAACACCATTGAATTAAGGCAATCTTATGACTCAGGTTTTTTAAAAATCTATTTAAAAAGGATAATGCCTTATTTTTAGTGAGCACATGCTGTATCTTCACGATCATGTCTTTGTCATTTGCTTCTTTTTAGAAAGTCCCCTGATACCAATCTCCAGCTTTCCATGTTATGGTTCTCAGCCCTCCCCTCACCTCTTTAGAAAAATGAGATTATATTTTTTCCATTTTGGCCTTATAATTTATCTCCTGCACTCTACTTCCTCAGAGATTAATAGTTCTGGAATAATATCCAGCATCTGGAATGCAATTTATCTGGTCTGGGAGATAATAACCCTCTAGACTAGCTAACTGCTTATATTCTATTGCCTCACTAATCTTGGGCATTGATTCACTCCTTGGGGTAATTACCCCATCCTTCCCAATGTGAGGAACAATTGACACACAGAAAACAAGAGGTGAATAGTTTTGGCATTTGCTGCTCCTTAAGTTGTAAATGCTGTTTTCATGATGCTACCAAAATGTCCAAGTGGTTGAAGAATAATAGATAATTATTATTCTTAAAGGGATATACTACTATGCTGGCAGACTTTTTAAAAAAAAGTCTTCACTCTTTATGAAATATATAAAATGCTTTACATAAAGTTATTCATCTAATATTCACAATAAATTCATGATAGGACTATTTTTAATCTCATTTCACAGATGAAAAAGCTTACAATAGAGCAACTGAGGAACTTGCCTTTGGAAAGCTAACACATCTCGTGGAGTCCATATTCTGATACTAGCACCAAAATATAGCCAGGTTTCATTGCACTTCACTATTAAAATGGTTGTTATTCTAACTTTCTGGTAAAGCTGATCCAGTATTGACTATTATATACAATAATGCCATACTTTTAAATTTGTGCCTCTCATATTTTTAAAAGAATTTTCACTTCTAGTAAAATTTTCTATCTTTTAAAAACATGTTGAAATCTCTCTGTAATATTATTATTTAGTTTAAAATATATATTTGGGGCCTTCTCTTTTTGTGCTATTTTGGTTCAAGAGACTTTTCATGAGTGTGTATGAGTGTATGTATACATAACCATAGGCATACATATACATTCTGCCAACATTCTCTAAGCACCACCAGCACGCATGGACATATTGCCTTTTCTATGTTATAGGGACTCTCTGGTTTCCATTTTAAAGAGAAAATGGAGAAGCGTGGTCACCACATGAAAAATAGAAAGATTTATAATTTTATGGAAACCTTTTATACACACCTGCTCCACTCTTGTTGGTGCCTATAAACTCCAGGGCTGGTTCAACAGTGATCCTCCCATACTTTCCAAACTGCCTGTCAGCAGATAGTCACTGCTTCTTGCTGGTGGCTGGACATGAATAACTTAAGTCAAGGCTCTTTGCAGAAACCACTGAGCTGCGTCAGTCAGGGAAAATGGTGAACTAGTTAGGAAAGAGTTCAGTAATTGCCTGTTTATATGAAGGCTGACTCTTCAATTCTTTTCCCAAAGTGAAATGTTGGAGTGAGGTATGTGGTAGTGACATAAACAGACTGGCTTGGGGACCACTGATAGGCCCACCCAGGGCTGTTCTGCCTGCAGTCAGTTAAACTCTCCCTCTGTAGGAAAATGGCTTATAGAAGATCACAAAATGAACAAGAGGGAAGAAGAGATGTACGTGATCTTAGAACAAACAGATCACCACATTTTAGTCAAGCACAAGAGGAGAACAGTGCATTCAAATATAAATGCAACATCACCAGGTTTTATTAGCTGGACAATCATTCAGAGTTTTTCAAAACAGCTAGGTTCAACATTTCATTTCCAGAGTCTTCAATCTTTGTGGACCATGTTCTCTTTAAGAGAGCTCCTTAGATCCTTAGTTATTTCCTCAGTGACCATTCTGAGAACTTAATTCTCACAGAGGTCAGTCATTAATATCTAATTACTGCCTTGCTTCCTGTTGTTACTTTGATGCTGATTTGCATCTATAAGTTTTTCTTCGCTTAATTCAGAATCCTTCCAGATGCTCAGAATTAAGCATAGCAGTTGAGCCCTTGGTGTTCTGTCTGCTTTCAGAGAAGGAAAACTACATTTAGGACAAGTCAAGAATTTATCAGATGCACTACACTCAGCAACTTAAAAGTTTTAGCAGGTGCTCGGATAGCTGAAATCCCACACTGTTACTTCCATTATGGAGGCTTCCTTTCAAATCAGATGAGATTAATCATCCTTCACCTGCAAACTTTGCCTCTAGTCTTATCGATCATCCCTCCTGGGATATGAAGTGTCACTGCACACAAGTGATTCCTGAGCACAACCTCACATGTTTCTAGTTTGCCTCTGTACTTGACTCATCTCTAAAGCATATTAGAAAACACTCAGTTTTAACAACATAGTCATTGAATATACTGCCCTTAAGGAAACTGGTGATTTTTTTTCTAAAAAAGCTGGTGGTTCAATCTTTGGTGGGAATAACTCTTATTGCTGATGACCTACTATGTGCTAGGTGCCCATATAACACAGTCAGTCTGTTGGTGTTTTATCATCATAGACCTCACTTATAAATAATAATTTTGAAAAGGCTTCAACTAGTGAAATAATATAAACACAGACCTGATATATTTCGAACACATAGAAGCTAAGGGAGTAGGTTTTAAACCAGATGAGCTAGGACCTGACACTGCTCGCTGTGTAATCTTGGACAAGACATATACCCTCTTTGTTTCAGTGTCCTCATGAGTAAATAGGAGGAAATAAAAGGCAAAGTTTTGTGCTGAGTAAATATGAGGTGAAAAATATTTTAAACATGTTGGTTAAAATATCTACCGCTCAATAAATGTTATTTATGATTTAAATTTCATCATTTTATTTATGAACTGGTGCTTTCCCCATGAGACTAAGCATTAAAGATGGGAATGACCACTTCAGGGGTGTATGTTTATTGAGGCCCTCAACTGAGTCCTGTGACTTGTAACACTCCAGAACACCTTTGACAGTGCGTCATATATTATGAGCTTACAATAAACATTTGCTGAATGAATGTTTAAATAAATAAGCATTTAGTTTTTAATATGTCCATTTTTGGAAATATTTACAAGGATATTTACAAGGGCTGGTACTGTCTGCATAGAAAGAATTTTGCCATAATTTCCATTCTTTCTAACCTCTTTAGCATACTTATTCTCTTCTTCAATCTACAAGTAAATTTGAAAAATAATGGAATTCAGATTTATTTATGGAAATGGATCTGCTTCTTCCTTTAACCCAATAGACCCAGTTTGTAATATTTCCCATGGGGTCTTTTAAGAGTTTTAAAGTAAACCTATAGTTAAAACTCGAACCAGTTTAACACACCTTGCAAAATAAGCATAAGAGCCTTAATTTCCTTTTTTTTTACATACATCAATTCCTACACATAAAAATGCAGCACTAAATAACAGCAGTAAGCCAAACTCCTTTCAAACAGCACATCTGTGTGAATACTAGCTGTCCATTATATTTCTTGAAATCTGGAAAGCTGACTTATTTTTGTAAAAAAAAATTCAATAAAATTTAAACAGCCATCTTTTTGCAGAGGAAAAAAAACGCATAGAAATACCTTCTTTTTAATTAATACAAAATCTTCTGATGTACTTAAACATAATGCTATTTTACATCAATATAACCTATTATGTAGTCTTCTATTACATAGAATTTAAAAAAAAAATAATGACCATAAAATATAGATAAGATGGGAAAAGAATTTGGGGTATTATAATTATTTTCCTTTTTCAGGGAGAAGTTTAAAGATTCTGATATACCTGTTTTCCTTTGAGTTCATTTGCATTAATAGTCTCATAGAATACTGTCACCTTTAAAATATTACCCATAGCTGGATGGAATTCTGCTAGCTGAAATCAGAAGGAAAAGGATAAATCCTATATGATCTCACATATAGGTAGAGTATAGAGAATCCAAACAAAGGTCAAGAAAGTCAAAACTAATAAACTGACCACAGATCCGAGTTATAGAGCAAAGCAAGGGGAGGATGAGGTGCAAAATGGGGCAGGGAATAAGCACAAGGGAATATGGTGAGGGGTCATGGGTTAGGATGTGGTGGGAGAACTATGGAGACTTCAAACATGTAAGAAAATAAATCAATGAAAAAAAAGAGAAATCATAAACCATGATAAATACATCAATGAAAAAAAAAGAGAAATCATAAACCATGATATTACCCATCACATTTTACCTGAAGCAGATTTTAGGGGTCTAGGGCTCTATTATAATTTTTCTTCTTTTCACAAAGCTAAAATGAAGTCATAATAGTGTTACTAGTCATGTTGGTGACTCTTTTCAATAGGGCTCCAACAATATATGCCAAAGTATGCTCACTGAGAATTCAAGTTCCTCCCCAAACTTCCTTAGTTGCTAGGTGAGCTACAAAAATGCCCTGTGCTGAAGGTGAGAACTTAATCCTAGAGTTGATTCCCCCTACAAAGCGGAAGCAGTTTTCCTTCTGTATCTTCTTTAGTCTTGAGTTTCACAGAAGAAAATAGAATACTGAAAGCTTAAAAGTGAGAAGTAATTCTTCACCCAAATGCAAACCAACTTCATTATACATTCTCAGGGGCCAAAATGCTTGGGTGTGGGCAGCAGGACAGCTGTACTTGTTATGGAGACCACAGTGTGATTTTGTTGGGCAGCTTGGGTAAAGGACCCCTGGATTGAATTTATTCAGATACGCATGCATATCACTGTCCAAAAACTTAATTTTAATAAAAAGTGGTAGTTTTACATTTTGATGGGTCAACGAGAAGTAAATGTTATAGGCGGTTATTAGATTTAAAAAAACTTTATTCCAGGAGTATATGCATATCCTGGATACAGGTCCATTATGGTTTTGCCATCAGAGAAATACTGCTGTGCTGTGGTACTTCAGAAAAATCATCAATTCTTATTTTTTAAGTATAGTCATTCTTTTATTAACTTCCAATACTACAATTTAATTTTTTCCTGCAATATGTTGCATACAATTTTTAGACAAAACTTAAGATTATTTTATTTTTTAAAATTTTTTAAATTTTTTGTGGGGAGAAAGCAAGTTACATAGATAGGTATACATATTACAATGGAATAAAGCAAGTTACATAGATAGCTATACATATTACAATGCCATAATTACATAATTACAACCTTGCAAAATAACCTATTATTTACTGATGTGTGCTTTAAAAGTTTCAAATACCACTGGAATGGCAAACATCAAATCCAGAGTACTGATTATTATTTCTGGAAATGTATAATGGGAAATAGGCTAGAAGAGATATTCACTGAGAATGTCAACTATCTCTGTGATTTTTTAAATTTAATTTAATTTTTTTAAAATTTGTATATGTATGTGTATTTACATTTATATTACATTATTGTGTATCCCGTGGCTTTCCCACTTTCCAACACCTGTTAACCATCCTTTTGTGCCCTTTGCCTCCCCCACCTTCTTTCTCCTCCTCCTCTCTTGCTCCATTGTTCAGTCCCATTGGTTGTTTTTATTTTTAGGTCTTCATTTGTTTGTTTTTCCCTATATCCATCATATAAGTGAGACCATCCTGTATTTCTCATTTTCTTTTTGGCTTATTTCTGCTAATATGAGTATTTCTAGTTCCATCTATGTTGATGCGAATAACATATGTTTGTCCTCCTTGATTGATGTGTAGTATTCCATTGTGTACATATACCATATTTTTTCAGCCAATCGTCGGTTTGGGGGCACTTGGTTTGTTTCCAAATCTTGCCAATTGTAAACAGAGCTGCAATAAACATGCACGTACAGGTGTCCTTTTGAATTAGTGTTTTCATGTTCTCTGGGTAGGTTCCCAGTAGTGGGCGCGCTGGGTCAAATGGTAATTCCACATTCAACTGCTTGAGGGTCCTCCACACCATCTTCCATAGTGGCTGGACCAGTTTGCACTCCCACAAAATAATCATCAATTCTCACCCTGACCTCTCAAGTGGCAATGTTAGATGTGCCAGGACTCAATCAGGCATCAATTAAACTATGGCCAAAAAATGCCTCTGGCATACCTACCATGACAGCAATCATGCTGCTAACAACCAACCTAAGGGCAAAATTTTAAATAGTCCTTAGAGCCCTGTACAGAAGACTTAGGCAGAGACTGTTCGCTGATACCCTGTACATGTGTAAGCTTGATTTGGGGAGGGGCCTCTGATGAGTCTCCTGTATTCCTGGCCAGGTCTGCCCTGGTGTCTTTTGTCTGACTTTATATTTCTGGGAATGGAAGTTTATCTCACAGGTGGATCAATTTGGGAGCTTTGGGAGCTATATTAATTATACAATAAATGTGGAAACAGAATGTCCAAGGCGGGTCATGACTCAAAGAATAAATGTGTCCATTTTCTGTGATTTCACAGTCCCAAGACATTCTCACTGGCATCCCAAGAGCATCCCTACAACTTCCTAAGCAGAGGCAAAGCTCAGAAAAATTGATTGCCAAAGTGAATACAAATATTAATATTTGCAGAGTCTGCCCTCTTATTTTTTTTTATTGGTAATTGAAGGCAAGGAATTCTGCAGCTGAAGGAAAACCAAGGGATTATCAGGTCAGCCTGTCATATCACACCAGGGGTTAAGAATACCCCTGTGCATTCAGTAACTGCAGACATTATGTTCAAACAAAGTCACCTGAACTGTGAAAGAGGCACTAACTGGATGAGTATCTGGAACTTACTCTACCTATATTTTCCAGAAGCTGGGTAAGCCCACTACTGTTGTTCCATTTGGATCACATATTACTATAAACCATTATGTGATGTACAGAACATACACCAGAACGGGACAGACTTCACTGTGACATGATAAAAAATCTTATTACAATATAATATATATGTTTCACTTCCTTAAGTGAGGGATATGCATGAAAAGAATAAGATGCTAATAAGAATGATAATTTCTGGGCATAATGTGTAAGAGGATATTGAAATTCTAGAGTTTTCATTTTTTCCATTAAAGGACATCCATTATTTGTAAAGTTATGTAAAAATGCAAAAAATAATTAACTTTGGATCAAAAGTACAGTTTCTATGTGGCACTAATCATTTAATTATGAAATTCAAGTTCAAGGCATTTGGAATCATTACTTGGAGGATTTTTCAGTGGACTCAAATTACTCAAATTGTCTCAGGCATCTGTCACGTATTTAATCTTTCCATTCTTTGAGGGAGGTAAATCAATTTATAAACTATATACTGTATGTGACCACCTTTCTGAGCTAATTAAATCAAAATATTCCAGGTTAGGTCTTAATTGTCTAAAGTCAGGTTTAATAAACTGCAAGGCTGGATTAGACTCTGAAAGAGTGATGGCTGAGTTTCATGGGTTGATTTTCATGTGCCTCTGTAGCAGGCATGACTTAATCCACATAATCACCCAATGAGACAGGAATTCTTACCAGCCTTGTTGCACAGATGAGAAAGCTGTGGTAGAGAGATGTGCAGTGATTTGCGCAAGGTAATTAAAGGAATCATCTACCCTTGTTCTCCAGTGACTGTTCTTAAGGTCAGGAGAATGAGACTTAGACACCCCTCAGTGTTTTGTTTTGTCCCCCCTCCCCAATTTTAGTAAACTATTCCTTTGTAACTTTAATATATAAACCTTTGAATACTTAAGTCATAAAAATACATACTGTTTTTGTTTATGATAAGTCATTTGTGCCATAAATGCATTTTGTTGCTAAATAGGAGAGGGGCTTTAAATGATAGATTACAAGGCAGGCAAGGAGGCTGTTCAACTTCAGTTTTCTGGATGGGTGATTTTTGCTTGTCTTTTACACTATTAGAGTGATTTGCTTGCTCTAGGTAAAACTTTATGATGTTTTAGTAAAGGCATCTTTTTCTGCTGCAAAATTCATAATTCAGAAGTTATTTTTACTTGCTGGCCAACCTAAAGAACAAGCATGACTAGATAAATGCAGCACAGAGTATTGGTTGACATTCTTTGTCTTGACTAGTTTCAGACAAGGGAAATGGTGCTGGAAGAGCACCTGTGTCCACTTGCAGATTTAGAGTTTAAACACCCAGTCCTGTGGGTTCTTTGTCTGAAACACAAGTCTATAATTCTGATTCCTTTTAAAGTGTCTGTCAGCAACAAACCATGACTTCCTTCCAACCACTCCATCACTTTGCTCTAAATCCCACTTATATCATTTCATAAATTTAGTTTCTCTGGGGATTTTCCTCCCCTTCTACAGGAGGACTAATTTAAATCACCCTTAAATCATCGCATTAAACAGTATCTACCATTGACTGCAAGGGGAGCCAAGAAGTATATTATACAGTAAAGTCTTAAAATGTTATCCATGCCTTTTTAGTTTTACCATAAAATCAGATATAGCCATTTTATCATGAAGGATTTTAAAAAGTTTACCTTTTAAACTAATGGACTGTAATGGGTTCCTTAAATTTTGCATGTAAAAGTCCCTGGGATGGGAAACTTTCAATTTCTCCTTAATAACTCATCACTATAAATCAGATTCTTTTAATATACCACACACTAACATAGCATTGAATTTAGAAGGAACATACACCATTTTCCTCCCAATTTTTTAGCCACAAGGAAAGGCTAGTTTATTTCTGAAAGGCACTACTCAAAACAATTTCTTTTTATTTCCCTACTCAGGAGATAGCAGATATTTAAGGAGTTCCATAAAAGTTCTACCCTTAGATATTTCAAAATGACCTGGCTCTTGGAAATTTCATTGGTTTTTCTCTTGCCTGAGAAAAATTTTTTAAAAATAGGTTTTAAATCTGTCACATACATTCAGTGTACATTTTATATTATAATTTTGTTTTTTCTTTCAGATATGGTAGTTAAATAATAAAGTAGAACACATTTATTGAATCTAGAGATTTGGTACCACGTTAACTCATGGATAGTATGGATTGAACATTTATTGAATACTTTCTTCTTTAATTAAAATATAACACTGATGATGATATAATAATATCAATAATGATGATGGTGATGTTATTGAAAAATAACAGCATTGACTTATTTTTGGTTCTACCTCAAAGTTTTGCATTTAAGTAGATTTCTGAAGCAACTGTCTTAAAGGTCAGTGCAATGTAAATAACAATGCTTTCTGAAGATATCAAGTTTAGGAAAAATCATAGAAAGAAATTGCTTCATGAATATTGCACAGTTAAACACAGTGTAGAGCCTAAAGTTCTCCTACAGTGAAGAGTCAGCACTGTGTCTGATATCAGGATGAAAACTCAGAATTGTTGTCAAAAGCTCATGTTTCCAACATCTGATATCAAACAGACAATCCCCATCAATCTAGAGATTTGGTACCACATTAACTCATGGATAGTATGGATTAACCTCTTTAAAGGATTTATTGTTCCATTTCAAAGTTCTATAATCTATGGTCAAAGGAGAAATAGAGATTACCACGCTTCCTTTGTGTCAGCCTAGCTAGGATGGTCATTTACAAGGCAAAGCAGATTTGCAGTGACAAGAGAGGAAAGGATTTACACACATGGTCAGCCACTGATGTTGCCTTTCTGGCTTGGGCTGGGGGAGGGGGGGTTGTAAAGGAGAGAGAAAACTGCACTCATAAGCAAAATCATGTTTACTCAGAGAAGCACTCAGGATGGTGTTTACCTTAGTTACAAATTCATCAGTTACTATGTCACTGAGAGGTCACAGATGAAAACAGGGCATGCATTAAAAGGAGTGGAGGCACAGAGCTCCTGATAGCGTTCCTCTCAATCCTTTCTTGAATGTGTGTTCTGCATAGTGGTACACACAGTTGGCTTCCTATGGACACCTGGAGAGAAGAGTGGGCGGGAACTGCTGCTCATGGGTAATCGTTCACTTAACACACTTCCCACAAATTGGCTAAATGCTATTAAGCTAACAAATTAATGTAAACACCAATCAGAGTAGTAAGTATGCAGTATTTGATGCAAAATCAAGGGGAAAATGATGATTTAACATATAAAACCATATTTGACCTTAAAGAATCAAGTCAGAGTAAACAAAGGAAGAGATCAAGGACAGAAGAGGGAGAGGGCTAAAAAGAGGGCAATAAATAAGGAAAAAATTTAAAGGGAAGAAAAGAAAGGTCTCTAGCAGATGCTGTATACCTCCTGCTATGTTAGGCATTATTAACTCCAGGGAAATTTTTTGGTATATGTGAAACAAAAATTTGTTCAAAGTCACTGATAAAATGCCAGATCCAACTTACCTGTCATGCAGCTCCTTGAAAAGCTCTTGAAAAACTCTTGCAAAGTTATGAAGAAAGGTCAAGGCTTACTGTATTTCTCTACCCTGGGTCTCTGGTACCTCTGCTACCTATGGTGCAAGTGTCAGGACCAATTAAAATGCACCTAGCAAGAGGACTGTTCTTTATCTGGGCTCTACTGAGTGACCAACTAGTTCCTACCATGGGTGCCTTTTTCCCACATCAACTTTTTACTGATATTTTTCTTTTTAATAGATTTCTGTCACTAAGTCATGGTGGAAATGTGTACTGACATCAATTCTAACAACTGATGATATTTCATAACTTAGTTTCACCACATTAGTTCCTTTTATTACCTGGGGCTGATTACCTAGCTTGTCTGAAGTTCAGTTTTCCCTAGGTGGAAGAATAAGATGCACCTCAGAGAAGGTGCTATCTCTTACTCTCACATGCTACAACCATACTCACTTACTCTCCTCCTTTTTATTGGGCCCTATCAATGAGGTGATGTTGTGAAAAGTGAGCCACATTAAAAAGAAAATCCTGTAATCCCGGCTACCTGGGAAGCTGAGGCTGGGAATTGCTTGAGTCTGTGGTACCCTGGGCAATGAGAGCCTGTGGTTCCACGGGCAAAAATAGCGAGACCTAGTCTCAAAGCCTGAACTCAGAGAAATTTCTTGACCAACACTGGCAGGAGGCAAGACCCCCAAAGCCCGACACCAGAGCCATAAGGAAAAGCAGCAAAGCAATGGAGATGGAATTGGAGAAAACGGCCTGCAGCAAGAAAACATGGACAGATCACAAATGAATATAACCTGGCCACCCAACGCAAACTTAAGACTGAAAATCTAACAGCAAGGTTCGCCTGGACCCAACAATGCAGTC
>PVHY01025875.1:0-17904 GCA_004024945.1 Uropsilus gracilis
GGGGGGGAGAATACAGTGGGAAGAACTTAGAAGTACTGAAGGAGTTTCTTACTGCTTAGTGACAAGACCCTGACAGCCAATGACACTTGGAACTTTTCTATGGATTTAGAAATCTCACAATTGATCTAAAATTCTCTAAGAATTGAGGTTACCAGAAGAGAGAATTGGAAGTGGGGACAAAAGGAGGCAGGGAGCCCAGTTGGCTATGGTAGAAAACTGGGGTGTTTTGGGGTTGGGTAGTGTATATGTGAAAAGGTGTGAAACCACTTATATCAATTTAAAAAATACAAATTTAAAAGTAAATTTCTCTAAGAAAAGCTTTAAAATTGTCTTAAAATGTATGTTCTTTAATTGAAGTAACATTAGGATCCCCCCTCCCCCCCCATCAGAGATCACAATCATAGTTCTTTACCCACCACCCAATTACCCATAGTCCACCACCATCATTAACTTCGCTTAGGTCAGAGAACCTAATTTCTAACCCCTTTATTCTAGGAAAGTTTCTGAATGTCCACAAGAGGGCGCTTCTTACCGTGATGTGAGTCTTCTTCAGGAGCTTTTCCCAGTTTTATTAGACTTCTTAGCATAGGTGTGGGGATTTAAGAGGGTTCCTGGCCTATGAAGATCACATTATTTATTTTATTGTGAAATATGTTAGCTGTTCCCACACTATGTAAAAAAGCAATATGAAAAAAAAAAAATCCCTCGATTTTTCTTGGATTCATCTGCAATTATCCATATCACCAGAAGATGGCAGTGCAGCATTAATAATAGTTAAACATAGTATTAGGTTTCTCACATCTTCAGTTGCTGGTATAATATACTAAAAACATGTTTATGGATTTCCTTCTCCGTGTCAGGCAGATTCTTATTCAGACTGTGGATGATTGTGTTGGCTAATAAAACGGACAAAACCTGTTGCTGGAAGTACTCCTAGTGAGAAAATGTACACGGAGAAGAGAGAATTATCCCCAGCTTGGCCTTTTCATTTCATCTCACCCTTCCTCACCTTGCTGGAAGTCACATATCTGAAAAAACTGTTAGGGTGAAAATAAGGAAAACAAAGGACAACTACAGCCCTTTTTATAGAAAAGGAGACTTAAGAAAAGTAACCGCGGAAGCACACTCTGGTCATACTTAGATCCAAATTGGTTGAGTCAATATTTTCTCTAATATTTCCTACCACGTTGATTCTCAGGGTTACAAATTAAGGAACCAAGAGTCCTGGCCCTTGCTGTGAATCTCTGTGGGTTGATACACAAATCATTTAGCCTCTCTGGCCCTTGTTTTTCTTTTCTGTGAGAAGTGAGTCCCCTGGTCTTATTTTGGATCAGGTAAGAAGAATCGAAGATTTTTACCAGTGAAATTCCGTCCCCCTCTCCCCTCCCCCCTCTCCCCCCCCCCCCCCATAATCATAACATAAAGTACTAGAGTTGAAGGTGACCCATGACCACTAAGTTTCCATTTCTTCTCTCCATAGGACTTTGGCTCCTGAGAGCCAGACTGAAAAATACCAGCCTGTTTGAACTTACAAATAGATTCCAACTCTCAGCATTTCTTTTTCTCAAATGCAGTGAATTGAGTGTGAAGTAGTTGTAACTTCAAAAAATGTATTTGCTGCTTGGTAGGAAAAAAGTGCCAAAGGTTAAGAGAAATTGGTATAGCTGATCAGAAACAATAAATTGATATTTGAAGTCTTTCAGTGTTTTCCATACCATTGATACTGAAGAAGGCTGTACTTCCATGTTTTGTGATGCTGTCAGTCACACCCAGTCAGGTTTCAGCTGTGAAAGTCTCTGCAGGTGTTTTCAGAGCTGAGAAGTTTACCTGTTGAGGAGAACCCTCCCTCCCACCCCACCCACACCCCCACCCCCACCCCCACCCCCACCAGGTCAGCGCACACGGGTTTTTGGTTTTAGTAAGGTAAAGGTGCTAGGGCTTACTGCTAATCTTGGTGGATGGAGGCAAAGAATATTCTGGAAACTGCTCAGTCACAAACAGTAGTAGGAAGGGCAATTCACTTTAGTCAAAGGACTTTGGGAAAATGGCTAAAGCCAACTTGAGTCTTTCCAAATTTACATCCTAACTCCTTAATCATACTTACTGGAGAATAATACAAATGGGATCACTTTGGTTCCTAGATTTTAGTTTTGGATACTAACAGTAACTACTTGCTAGGAGTGACAAGAGCACAACTAATAGTTTTCAAACAACAGCCATGTGTAGCACCAAGTCAAAGTTTCAATTGTCTCTCACAGGATTCTGGAAAATCCCCCCAGGGTGGGGCACCTCATTGCTCTTCTAAGCACCTTCAACCTTCTCCACACAACGACCACCTGACCTTTAAATTATATGCCAGGTCACTTCACTGTGTTTCTCAAGCCCTTTCTTCTGTGGCTCTGACTTGCACTGGGAAGAAAATCTGAATTCCTCATGTTGATCTACAAAGCCCCGAAGTTCCTCTTGCCTACTCGCTAATCTGAATGTTCACTTGCTGAGGGTGCCAACCACAGTGGCCTTCTGACAGTTTCTGAGACAGCCAAAGACTTTCCCGCCCTTTTGAAATGCTTTTGCTTACTGCTTCTTTTCCCCCAAACACAGTGCTATTTCCTGAAGTCTCAGCTGAAGTATTTCCCCTCAAAAAGCTCTTCTCTTAGCACTCTAACTAAAATATCAGGAAGAAAGTATGTTTTATTCCCTGGCACAGGAGTTGGAAAAGTCTGACCCAAGAGCAAAATCAACCCACCACCAATATTTTATGTAAAGCTTTATGGAAACACAGTCACGCTCATGCATTTGTATATTATCTGTGACCGCTTTGCTGTGACAATGGCCTCTTTGAATAGTTGCAAATTCTAAAATATTTACTATCTGATTTTTTACCTGAAATGTACACTGACCCTTTCTTTGCAGAAAGCATATCAGAAATGTCTTGTTTGCTCATTCGTTCATTGTCTCTTACCTCTAGGCTGAAGATGTTTTCCATCTTATTTTGTTATTGCTTCAATAGGATGCCTAAAACAATTTATAAATGTATTGATATTATTAATTACATTGCTTGAAGAGACAAATCTTGTTGGAGAAAAATAATAAAACACAGACTTTCTTAGGTCCACAATATAGAAGAAAAGGAGCAAGAAAATGAAATGCAGTTTCCAGAGAAGAGAAAAAGAGAGTGTTAGATACTGACTTTTTGTTTATGTGTATGGCCACATTTTCTGTTTTATGATATACTCATGCTTAAGTCATCCCATCCTCTTCTTCAATTGTACCAGCAAGCATCAGGCTCTCCAATCTACATAGGTTCTTTATTGGTTTAGCAGTTATACACATATATCAGGCAGGGCAGAACAGGGCCAGGGCAGGCCAAAGGGTGGGGACCAGGATAAAGCTGAGTCCCCCACTCCCCCAAGAATCTTCAGGCTCTTTCTCTGGGTTCTCTCTCTCTCTGTGTCTCTGTCTCTCTCCCTTTCTCCCTCTCTCATGCTCATGCACATGTGCTTGTAGCTCATGTCCTCTGTACCCCTTTATTCCCATTCTCCTAGGCCCAGATGTGCACATTCCACATGTACACATCCACTGGACTACACAGTCATGGGGAAGATGCAATACTCCAGGTGCTTGTTACAGGCTAATGGAAGAAAAAGCCAGACTAACTCACTCACCCTGCACCCATCTACTAAAGATCTTCAGAAATGGTATCTCATGGAAAAGGCAAAATTCTTGATTGGGGTGGGGGTGGGGCTGAAGACACATTTCAGTCTGGTTTCAAATCCATCTTTGTTTTTGCTGAACAGTGTTAAATCTGCTCCCACCTACATTCTTCAGGGGTCAGAGAGGTGGACTGACAGAGTTTGGGATAATTTTCTTGACTCTTTTTCTTTCACTCTTTTGGCATTCATACTTTCTGGTTTCCTTTGCTAGAGGTCTCTTTCAACCTGAGCCTCAATCACCATTGTGTACACTTTGAATTTCATGTAGCTCAGGCAAGGCACTGTAGAGAGTATAACCCAAAGTCACCTACAGTGTCTATAAACACTGTCGACAGTGTCTTCAAGAATTCACTTGTAGAACTCTTCACACCCCTCCTTCCAGCAAACACACACTTCCCACCACCGCCTCTCTGATTTTAGTCATTTTCCAGTATCTTTAGGAAGTCAGAGCTTCATAGTATGTCTGAGTTTAGCTGCTTTCTTGGGATGGATCATATCCCATTAAATCCAAACTCAATCCTCATGGTTTTAAAGGTTCTGTTTGATAGTTACATTTCTCCTTCTCATTCTATTGTCGATTATTCCTGGAAAATAGGTCATTTTTCTGTGTTTAAGTTTATAAATCTCATAGTTTTTATTAAAAGCTCACTATTACATGTAGAAGAATGATAAATACTAAGGGAAGTGGTGCATTTGGTAAAGGACACACATCCCTTCCTTCTGTGCCTGCTGCTGCATGAACTTGAGTTCACATCATCACTATTTGGATAGGCTGTGGTAGTTTAGGTTACT
This sequence comes from Uropsilus gracilis, assembly GCA_004024945.1. Taxonomy (NCBI): domain Eukaryota; kingdom Metazoa; phylum Chordata; class Mammalia; order Eulipotyphla; family Talpidae; genus Uropsilus; species Uropsilus gracilis. Next base: position 4,506 of record PVHY01025875.1, read on the forward strand.
GTCATAGCTTTTAGGGCACCAATCTTCAAAACCTTCCACAATGTATTTCTGTTGTTTTCCATCTTATAAACATGTGTTGCAAAGATCTCAGTCCAGGTATGTTCATTGCTGGTTTTAGCAACTAAGAATGACAGAGCCCTCCCCTTTCTTCAGGGTAATGCTGCACTTTTATTTCTCGTCCTAGACCCGGGTGTTCCCCCTTATGCATGGGGACACCCACTGGGCCAAGTAAGTACAACCATGGTGAGGGTGAAAAACAGTGCTGGTGCAGGTGCTTGTCACAGAGGCTAATTTTGGAAAAAGCCTGACCAACTCATTTACCCTACAAAGCATTCCAAAGGAAGTCTGCGGAGATTAGAGGTGGGTATGAACTCACCTTCTATGGAACTTACAGTTGTTCTGAACTGGCATGCTGGCTGACACTGCTTTTCAATGTCTTAAAATTGCTAAGCATTTTTTCTTTCCCTCTTTTGTGGCAGTTTCTTCCTCCCATGCTCTGTCAAAGATGAAAAGTCTACATACTCCATCTCTTCAGTCTTGTCACCCTCTGGAAATCAATCTGCTTATTTGGCTTATGATCACAAATCTATGGTTGTTCAAGAAAAATATGATTTCATATCTCATAGAATCTCTAATTTTCTCCTTCATTTGTATGGGAAAAGTGGCACTCTGTTGCTACATTTCATTTCCTATTCCAAAGTAAAACTCTGGAATTTAGTCTAAAGTGCTTTATGAACCTTATGAACCTCACGAACCTCTTTAATCATAGCCTACACCGAAATAGGCAGAGATGAAAGGAATAATATCGGGCATTTTAGCTGATGGTTAGTTGGTAAATATGTTGAATTGATCTGAAAAAGATTTTAGGGACAGGGAAGATGTATAAAGGACTTTAAAGTTGGAGTGCTGTGATCTAGTAGTAATTCTGCTTCTGACATTCTAAACAGAAATGCTAACAAATGCTTTTATACAGAGATATTCATCACCCTGCTACTTATAAGGTCAAATAATGGAAAGAACTTAGATGACTAATAATAAGGAAGCATTTTTTAAAAATAATTATTTTTAGTATTGTACTGTTAGCAGTTTTCCAAAAGAAAATGGTCCCCACGAGACGCATTTTTAATAGACTTAATAGGAACATTTAATAAGTTCTACTTATATGGGAAAACATGTAAATATTAAAATCCTACTGCTAAAGAATATTGATTGAGACAATGATCACAATTTACAGAAATAACTTACACTGTTTTTTAATTTGCTTTTAAAACTAAAATTGTTATAGAAGAGCATGCTAAAATAAGAAGGTTTAAGGTAGCTGATGGGAAATATTACAATTTACTTCTCACACTTCATGGCAAATTATTTCAAAGCAAATTATATTTACCTTTACAGGATGAAGCACAATGGAAAACTTTAATATTTTCATGCATTTGTTCCCACACATATAGTAGAAATGAGCTGGAAAGCTACATAAAAACACATTAATAACTTTCTCTGTGTTATGTATTTCCTAGTACCCTTTGTTTTCTTCTATAAAGTTTTCCAACTTTTTGTCTCTACATTGAACATTTAGTACTTTCATTAAGGAAGGGGGAGGGAAGAAAGTGAGAGAGAGTGAGACAGGGAGAGAGAGACAGAGAGAGAGAGAGAGAGAGAGAGAGAGAGAGAGAGAGAGAGGCTGTTTGAGACTCATTTCTTTTCTGGCTATCTAGGAGCTGTTAGATAAACCCAGACTGGAAAAAGTTCCTTTGCTCAAGCTCACAAACTGCTACCCAAAGTCTTATCATGAACTGACTGCCTGGAAGGAAACACTTCCGTTCACTCTCCAGGCTTGACCATTTGGTGGTCACTTAGATCTAACTTGGTGGGTAAACTCCAGTTCAATTCTCTTATCCCCAAACCACCCTAAAGAAAACTTCAGCTCTAGAGTTATGAAGTAATAAGACCAACACTCAGACATAGAACAATGCCACTGTCCACTGGAGCATTATGTAGTGAAGGATGTGTGTAGAATTATTACTGGCAACATGCCAGACAACTGATGCATGAATGTGTGCAAACTCTTGGAATGATCCATGATTCAGATACTAAGTGGGTAACTATTCAGTGTTAATACCCTGGAAGAGTACCAAGTATTTCCTTCTCTGGGGACATTTTCTCTATTCAATAACACCAATATCAAGCTGAAATAAAGCCTTTTACCCATTAGCTATTTGGCTTCTCTCTTCCTGAGTTACTCAGAGACACATAAAGAGATTTCTTTCCACACCTGTCTCTAGCTCCTGTAAATCGATTTACAGCCCACACCTGGCACTTCCAGACACACCACAGTGCCTGAGGTTCCCATTAATGAAGTCTTGGAGTAAGTGTGGGAGAAAGGATGTCACACAATTTAATTACTTGGTGGAAGGAGTAACTCAAAGTTCTGTGATCTGAAGGGATCTCCACGAAGCACGGTTGAAAAATTGCCCCAATGAATGAACTGTTGAGCTCTTGAGTCTTGCTATTCTATGAGACACCTGTTCTAAAGATGTTTTATGGACTGTGGAGGGAGGGGGTGGACATTACATCATTTCTGAGAGGCCACCGCTCTCTGTTTCCATTTCCCTTCAAGAGCGTTTTACTTGTTCATTCATTGGCCACTTAAAGTGTCAGCTTTGGGAACACACACGTCCGAAAAGTTACTTTTTTTCTTTCATGTTCCAAAGATAGACAAAGAGGTCAAAATGTATCACCCTAGATTCACTTAGGATAAATAATACAGAGGAATGACTGTTTGGTCTTGAGTTCAATAGTTCTATCTATAAGCAATTTTAAACACCAAATATACGCCAAGGCTGACTGTCTTCCGAGTTTCCAGGATAGGTGCAGGAGGAAAGAGCAGGGATTTTCCTCCATGTGAGCCTCATATCCAGTGCCAGCTTTCATACAAGGTCACTGTGTGGCTCTCAGCAATTCCTCTCCCTCTTAGAGCTTCAGCTATCTGAACTAGAAAATAAAATTAAGTACAACTTGTCAGAGTATTTTTATTAATGTTGAAAACTGTGCATATAAATTATCTTGCAAATAGTAGCTATCTAAAAAGAATAACACGTATTAAAATTATTACTCTATGAGAATGTGCCTTATATCCTTTCATAATCTCCAAGAAAACAGTTTTTTAAAATTTTCTAAGCTCAGCGGGGCACGGTGGCTTCAGCCTATGAAGTGGCCGGGGCCAGGGATCGCCGTTCGAGTCCCGACTGGGGCCCGTAGTGAGACATAGTTCCAAAAAAAATAGCTGGCGTGGTGGCACGTGCCTGTAATCCCAGCTACCTGGGAAGCTGAGGATGGGGATTGCTTGAGTCTGTGGTACCCCAGGCAACATGAGCCTGTGGTTCCACAGGCAAAAATAGTGAGACCTAGTCTCAAAAAAAAAAAAAAATATCCTAAGCCCACTGACAAAAGAGTAGGAAGGAAAGAACAAGGAAGGGAGGGAGGGAGGGGAAAATGATTTAAGGAATAGAGTATTACACTATTTTGAAGACCCAAGGATGACTTTGAGACACAATTTCTTAGGCTCTCAGTTTCCCCTTCTGCAAAATGAGGGCATCCTTGGTATGGGGATGAGGTTTGGGAACCAACTGTTTCTAGGTGTCTGCTGGAGCCAGCATGGTCACCCCAAGAGATCCACAGTCAGCTCCCAGCCCCTAGAGGTCCCTTTCCACTCTGCCCTTCTTCCTGTCCTCCTCTTCCTCCTTTCCACTACCACTTGGTGGAAACTATTTCATCAGAAGGTGCTTACCTCTCAGGGTGCAGTTTGTCCCATAGGGAATTTCCAGCTGAGAATTTTCCTTCCTGAAGTCCCTCACCTGTAGCTTCCTAAGAAGCTTGATTTATGTTGAACCTGCCTCACTCAACACTGATTTCCTTGCTTTGAGACACATCTTTGTCTCAAAGGGACCTGTGTTGTGTTTGTGCTATTGAACATTTCTTTGGCTGGTGAAATCTTTTATTTCAACTCTAATCTTTTACTTCAACTTCCTAATTGGGACATATCTGGATTATCTTATTATTTATATATATTTAATTGGCCTGAGAAATGACTAAAGGGGCATATAATCCCATTGAAGGTCCATACCAACTTTAAAATTATCTTCCAGGTGATTTCAGGAGGATGGCAACCATCTTACTGCCTGTCAAGAATGACTGAGCACCTCCGAGGAGAGCCTTGGGCTGGACCAGGGCAACTTCTTTCTGCTCCCTGTTCAAAAACTCAACAACAGGCTGTGTGTATGTGTGTGTGTGTGTGTGAGAGAGAGAGAGAGAGAGAGTGAGAGTGAGAGTGAGAGAGAGAGAGAGAGAATGTGTTAAGACAAAGGGTTGGAATTCAAACTGCTATATGTAAACCCCATTCTGCCAGGAACAAGTTCTGGGATGTAGATACATTAAGGGCATGAACTCTGCTTCCAGTCATCTCTTCTGTAAAATAATTTCCCCCTCCAAAGGTTGTTAAGAGATAAATAAATTTATAAAACCTGGCATATAGAAAGTGCTCTATTTAAGTAGCGGTGAGAAAAAGCCACAACACCTAATACGCAGAATTAGAATGTCAGTATTTCTCCTGGGTTATTTTGTGGAGCAAAAGGAAATAAGTGGAGGTGTTTGTTCTTGTCTGTGCATGTGTGTGCTCCTGCATGTACAAGCACTGCTCCACCAGCTGCTTTACTGCCCATTAATCCTGTATCTGTCATTACTGGTTGGCTGACGAGGGTCTCAGAGGACAGTGAATGGTCCCAAGGAGAGTACTGACCATCCACTAGGATGTCCCCAGGAGCTAATGAGGCAGGTGTAAACGAGCAGGGACTCACATTCCTATCCCCAACACCCCGGGTGAGTGCCCTCTTCACTTGCTCCAACCCCCAGCATGCACACATATATATGGAGCTGATGCTCAAGTTCTATTTGATAAGAACAATTATGGGAAGCACCCAAATGTAACAGCAGTAAACCTCTGCCAGAAAATAGGCCCAAAGGCCCAAAGTTGTTTTGTTAAAATGATGGGATGATAAAAGTGAATATTTTCTCTTTTTTCCCCCAATTTTCTCATTGTTCTCAAAATTTCCCTTTGTAAAATATTATTGGTTAAATCATGTGCACCTTTAAAAGATCAGTAATTAGTAGTTATTTTTATGTTCTCTACTTAGATTAAGTATGAGGAAACGAATTCAATTTTAAGAAGACGTTCAAAGTCTTTCCCTTCTCTCTGTGCCCCAAATATGAATCTGCCTTTGACTGAGGTGGGAAGATGGGGGTAATGATAACTGCCTTATGGATGTCCTCCTTTTTCCATGTCAACACCCCCCCTCCCTGCCTACTGTCTTTTCCCCATTAAGTCTTGGAAGAATTATTGAAACCATGAAGATCGTTCTGAACAGGTCCAACTCCAGCTCTCTTTGAGTGTCCTAAGAATACACAACTGGCAGGGGACTGCCATAGAGAAGTCCCCAAATGCCTTCCAGACAAGAGTCACCTGTAAGTGATTGCAGGGTTTAGAGTAAGTGAGTTGCTCAGGGTTTTTCCCTCGATTTGTCTATATAAGCAGCACCTGTCATTTTGTATCTTCCCCATGGTTGTGAGGCCCAGTGGGTGTGCGCATGTGTAAGTGGACTCACATGGGCCTGGGAGGAGAGAATAAAAGGGTAGCATCACCCCAAGAAGGGAGCACGAGAAGCATAAGAGAGAGAGGCCAGAGAAAGAATATAAAGACTTCTCAGGGCTGTAAGACTCACCTGCCTCCCAGAACTCCCCCTCCCCTGGCCCTGATGGCCCTGACCTAAGCTCCTTGCCTGGTGTGTCTGTGTAATGCTAGAAACAATAAAGAACCTACACAGATTGGTGAGCCTGAGGCTTGCTCAACAATTGGCAATGACGGTGGTTGCATAACCCAGGAGCTAGATGACTGAATCTATCTAAACATTGACCTGTCCAGCCTGCCTTCTAGGCACAAAGCTTATGGCAGAATGACTTACACAGGTTCTGTTGGTTCCACTAATTCAAATGACAAAGATCTTATTCTCTGATGCCAACAACTGAGGTTGGTTGGTGAAGGTCCTTTATCTTTCTATCCTTAGGAAACATCCACTCTCTGAGTTTGGGTAGATGCAACTGACACCCATCTAGAAAGAGAAAAGGTGTGTCTGCTCTACCTGGTCCCTCTACGCATCTACACTTGTCCATCCCTAACTGAATTATCGGCAACCTCTACACTTGTCCATCCCTAACTGAATTATCGGCAACAGTAGTGGGAAGAGGCAGGCAGAGTGATGCTTCATGCTTTTTTGTTTTGTTTTGTTTTGTTGAGTAGCAGCAACACTAGAATTTTTCCAAGGGTTACAAAGACAGGATGCTCTGGACTTCTCTGGTGGCATCACCAGGTGGGTTCTGGGCAGCAGTTTGGACCCACTCTCTCTGCCAGCTCCCAAGACTGTGTCTCCATCAAATGCATGAGCTGCATCTACCATACTCATCTCCTGGCACTGGCGCCTTATAATCCAACTAGTTTCCAGTTGAACTCCTAGTTGAACCAGTTTTCTGTCACATTCCATTTAGTGGTTTTCTTGACCTTCCTTATGCCTCTTCAACCTCCCAATAATATACACCCAGACATGTTATGACCTTTTACAATTGGGAGGTTCCTTCCAACACTAGAGATCTGGCTCAGAAATCTTATTGATCCTTCCTATGTGAGTATTAAAAAAGCTAATATTTCTTAAATCAAGGTTATCATCCACTTGGTACTTTCAGATCAGATAATATTAAGGGGGAAATGCGAGCTGTACCCTAATACCATGCCAGTTGTGCTGATTAGGAAGTGTGTCGTATGTATGAGCCAGAGCGTTGCAGAAATGGGGACTTTCTGCAATGAGTCCGAATATGCCCAACTCCAGAGCCTGAATTCAAATGACTCCCACCCTCATAAGTTCTCTGGGGAACCCTGCACACTGTGTTCTACTTCAGCCAGGAAACTGGGTCAGTCTATAAATCAATCACTGTAGAAACATTTCATCGACATTTCAAAGGGCAAATAAGTAAATATTACCTGAATCAGAGAGATTTGTTTACTTTAGTGATTGTTGAATCATTTTAATCTGTGATGATTAAAATGTTCTCTCTTTCCTTAGAGAGGGAGGAAAAGACTGGAATAATCATCAGTCTGTTATAAGTTCAGAATTCAAGAGATGAGGTGTTTAAAGACAGAAATCTCTTGGTCTAGGTGTCAGGTGCTTTTTCAGCATTTCCACTGGGCAATGTGACTTCCAGACACATGCAAGCCTGTGTACACCAACTTCTGTCTATTCAAAATTCAAAGCAATTCTAACCAGCATTTTTTCCAGAACTTTCAGCAGGCATCATGGGTCAGACAGGTTAATCCAAAGGGCTATTTCTTTTTTTTTTTTTAAGACTATTTCATATCTAAAAGATTTAAAGAGAAAAAAATTATTTTTTTCCCTCACTGATGGGAATGGATAAGACAGATCTGGTGTTCTCAGTGTGAAAGATCCTTTCCTAGCAAAGACGCCTCACTCCTCTTCATAGTCATTTAATTCTTAAATATTCAGATAGCTGTGCTGTTGACACCAGAGATCATCTAGGATCTGTAATGGTTAAGCTTGAGTCTCAATCAGAGATATTTATCTCCTTAGGACACTATTTATTTTGTATCTTTTACATTTATAAACAGCATGTTTAGTAGCAAAAGGAGAAAGAAAAAGAGATACGCAGCATGTTCGCAGGTGGTCTCGAGAACGGTTTCTTGCCAGTGCCTCCATACAACACTCTTTTAGTTATCTGTTCTTTTTTGGTCTATCACTGTTCCTTATAGAAGAGGGTAAGAATTCGGAACAATGTGCTTTACTCCAGGGAAGTCAAGCACCAGAAACCACAGGCAACTGTATGTTTCCTGGCAAGAGAAACACAAGACAAGTACAAGTGAATGAATGACAGTGTATGGGGGTGGGAGATCTTTTTCTGCCACAGCCTATATAAGGCTTTGGCTAAATTATTTTGTCTGCATTTTTCTAGCCAAAAGATGAGAATGGTATCATGTGTCCATAAATTAAATATATATATATTCTTTTTTTAGAAAAAATATAGATATTTTTAGGAACTAGGTCTCACTATGTTACCCAGGGTTATCTTAAACCCATGGAATCGATTGATCTCTACCCTCAGCCTCCCAGGTAGCTGGGATTATAGGCACACACCACCACACCCAGTTTAAAAATACTATTGAAATGAGACGAACGTATCATGTCTTGAGATTACATTTCCTAAAAGAGATTAATAAACGTGTCTAGTATCTTCCCTCATGTTGTCCTAGCAATTTTATTCCATAATCTCCTACCTTGAGAAAAATGCACCCTGTCATTTATGCTTGCCTTACTGTAAAACGATGATGTATCAGTGATGGTAGCAGAATTGGGTTTATGATGTTTTCTGCAAGGAGACTATTGCCTCTGACTTATGCTGTAACTATCCTTCAAGGCAAGCTAATTCATATCCCATTAGAAGCTCAGAGAAGCTAATGAAATGTATCACTGACCCCCGAGCCCTATGCCATGCTTGTTACTTTTTGAAATCGTTATGCCCATTTTTTGTTTTTAATGAATGTCTTCTCCACTAATTGCCTTCTTATTCACCCATTCTGCCTTTCCAGAACCATAGGGCCTTCAAAGTGGCTACATTGCTACAGTGTGCACCAATCCGGGGAGCTGGAGAGAGACCCTGACAAGGTCCTCTATGTCTGTTTAGCTTTTACTAGAACAAAGGGGGACAAGAAACAAAAAGATGAGGCAATTATTCTCTTGTTAGAGTAATGAAGCATTCAAAAACTAGCCTTAACCTTGAAGAGACAGGAGGATTCAAGAGGAAGGATATTAAGGGCATTGTGAGGGGTTAGACCTTGACACGAAGATAGGAACTGGAGCCCCAGGAGATAGAACAGGAAGAAAAAGTCAATGACAAAAAACACTCTCACCAGTTAATCTACATTGGGACATCAGCCAAGGTTGACATATAAATAAATTTCGTGAGCACCACAGCTCATCTCCTAGACCCAAAACATGTGGTTAACTATAAAAGACCTGATGATGTTTTCACCATTGGCAATGCTCATCTTGGGATCCTATTGTATGTGCAGGAGCTTTTCTGCTTCCTCTCTGTCCTTGCACAAATCTCTGGCCTGCTCATTGCTGACAGGAGTTAATCTGTTCCTTTAAATATACTTCCTTTGGCTGCTTAAGGTTGTGTGCTTGTGTTGTTTCAGTTCTTTGTTAAGTGGTGTTCCCAGCTGGCACCCAGTCACAATTGAAAAGTTGATACTCTCCCAGTATGAGAATCTAATTTAAACCCCATTGCTCTAGTGTTGGAAATTAAAACAGGGACACTGGGATGGAATAATCCAGGTGATGTCACCATGTGATGATTTTCTTAATTTCTCATACTCTTGGCTTTATAATTTTTACTCATAGGTGAAATCCAAATACAGGTAGCAGGCACCAATGACATGTTAGCTTTTTCCTCCAAAATCTCTTTGAGAAATTGTATATTTTAAAAATTAATGTATCAATGAAAGACCATTCTTAAAACAATCCAAAATCATACAAGCACATATATTTATCACTTGCAGAGTTATTATGTAAAATATAAGAACATTTGCTTACCTTCTGAATGTTTTCATGTTTTCTCTGCTGTGGGGTTGTGATGTCGAATGCTACACCACTAGTTTAAAGAAAGAACAAAACCAAACAATTTATATTTAAATACTATTGTTACCATTTTAGGCTTACAACAAAAATGAGTAGAACCAAGGATATTTGTCTTAACATTTTTGAAGGGCAAAAAGAAGCACAGACTGATGTCTAACAGAATAGGGTCTTGGGGGCCAAAACAAATCGACAGCAACTTCTCATTGCCCCAGAAGAATTGGCATTGTTTGGATCATGAAGGAAAAAGTATGATGAATCCCAATTGCCCAATTAATATCCTGAGCTACACAACTACTGAACAAATACAGATAAAAGAAAGAGCATCTGGCTTTTTGGCAGTGGAAGGAAACATGGCAAGTGCAATGGGAGATTATTTAGGGAACTGTGGAGATATTAAGCTGCACTGTTCTTTGTTAAGGAAACAAGGTCGTGCAAAAATGTATTGAAATACATCCATTCCCTCTTCCCTCTTCTACTCAATTCCAGAAACATGTATTGAGTACCCACTGCAAGAACATACCTTATGTCAGGCACACTGTTGGCATCTGTGGGAAGCAATAAACCAGAATATCCAGATGCATAGACTTTCTTTAGTGTTAGGTATAGACGGCTTGAAATCAGCTCTGTTATTTATTAGGTTTTGTTTTTTGACCTTGCAAAGTTCAACAATTCTCTTTCTTTCTCCCCCCCCCTCCCTCTCTCGCCTACTTTTAAATATTAAATGCAATCTTTATAAATGTTTACATATATTGGGTACAATATCTTCATCATCTCAGAAAGTTCCCTTATATTCCTTCCTCATCAATATTTCTTACACAATTCCACCAAATGCTAATATTGTTCTATTTTCTGTCACTATAGGTTAGTTTGCCTAAATTTGAATGTTACATGCTGTATTTATTTGTTTGAGTATCAGGTTTCTACCACTCATCATAATTTTTTCTCAGGTTCACCTGAGGTATGTGGTTTTATAAGTTTTTAGCATTTTGTTATATAGATATATATCACAACTTTTTCATGCATCCTTTTGATTGACAAATGGATTGTTTACAGTTTGAGATATTATGACTCAAGGCTCTTTTGTCAAGGTAGGTACTCTTGATAATGTATTTAGGAAGGGAATGTTAAATAATAAAGAGTTTGGATGTTTATTAGCAAGGTTAAATTGAATAGAAATTGGAACAGTTTCCTGGATCGGCATACTATTTCACTCTTTAACAATTGCAAGGATTCTGGTTGTCTACATTTGCTTTGATTTTAGCTATCCTAATTTGAAAATTATTTTCATTTTATTCCCCTTTTGGACATAAACTTCCTCTTCTCTGCAGAAGTGATATTGACACCTTTAGTTGGTCAGAGTAGTCTTTCTCTTTTAGACTTAATCGTTCCACTGCAAACTCAGATCAATGATGATATTGTATATTTTGAGATTGTTGTGGGAATTAAATAAGGTACTTTGTATAAAATGCTTAGCCCAATATCAGTTCCATCTAACATCTGATAAACATTTATTACTTAATGTGCCTGCATTTTACATCATCAGGTGTAAAAATGACAATAAATCAATACGGCCCATGATCTTCTAGGACTTGTGGATAGGATGGAATTAAAGTAAAAGTATCACCTAGAAACAGACTCTTAGAAATGAGGAGGAAGCTTAACTGACACATGGATGTACATCTGCTGGTATTCAGAAAAAGATGACAATAAAAACTAGTGGTTTCATGATGCTTGGCAATTGGCAATGTAAATTTCACGTGTATTTTTCATTTGTATTTCTTAATGACTAAAAAATACTGTGACTTTTCATATTCTAATTTGCCATTGCTCTCATCTCTGGCAAAATGTCTGGTCAAATATTTTAAGCATTTTTAAATTGTTTTTTCTTATCATTGAGTTTTAAAAGTTTTCCATAAATTACATCAGATACAAGTTCTTTGTCATATGTATCCTTTGTCATACATATCATAGTTCTCTATTCCATTTTTAACAGTATCTTTGAAGAGCTAAAGTTTTTATATCTGGAGAACTAAAGTTATTTTTCTTTCATATTTAGACCTTCTAGTATGGAATCTAAGAAATCTTTGCTTAACCCAGCGTTACAAAAACTTTTACCTACGTGCTCTTTAGAACATTTTATCATTTTAGATTTTCATTTAGTTTTATGACTCACTTTGACTTAATTTCTGTATATAATATGATATATAGTTCAAAGTTCATTTGGAAGGATAAGGAATGTAAATATACAATTATTCCAGTATAATTTATTGAGATCTTCCTTTCTCCACTGATTTGCATTTATACCATTTTAAGTTATCAGTAGTTTACATATATGTGACCTGTTTCTTTATTCTCTATTTTGTTTCCTTTATCTGTTTTTATATTGATGCCTTTCTGTATTGAATAGTAAAGCTATCTAATAAAATTTGAAACAGGTAGTGCAAATAATCCAAATTTATTCTTTGTATCCTAATTTGTTATATCTCAGTCTCTGGGGTGGAGAAAAATAAGTTGTGAATTCCTTTGTCTTCTTCTGCACCTGTTTATCTTTTTAATTTCTAAAGAGAAAGTCTCATTTCAACAGAGATGTGTAATATTGAAGCATCAGGCATCAAGGCTGTCATGATGAATAAATTTGTATCTCCGAGCAATTTTTGCTTTTCTAAAATTTCTTGAGTCAGATAAATATCTTAGTCCCATTTTAGTTATTCTGTGCCATAGCAAACAGATACTTGACCATGAAAAAGATGATAATGTCCTTGCACAGTCAATCCCACTACAGTCAAGAAGTTTTACATAGACTCTGCTTTTAATATTCCCATATCTTTCCTTAATCATTGCATTTGACAACAGTAAATGATAATTAGTTGTTATCATTAGTAACTAATCACTTAAGTATTTGAACAAATGAATAAAAATAATGATTATTATAAAATACTTTCTAAATGATAGGCACAAACATTCTTTGACTTTTAAGATCAGAACTATTTGTTCCTCTTTTTTGGAATAAAATCAGGTCTTTGGATTACTTTCTTGGCCCAAAAGTAGAAAACATCTCTAGAATTTTAAATATAGAATAAGGAAAGCAACCTGAGAACATTAAAAAATCCCAATTCAAGTCATCCCAGAAATACACCTACGATAATGTAGTTATTCTCAATTGCTAGAAAATAAAAGGTTTAAAAATACATTGAAATAGCTTAACTATCAAAAATACCCAAATACGATGTTCAAGTGTTCACTTACATAAAGAAAACCTGGGGATAAATTTATTTAAAATAGCCATTCCAAAAAGATGTATTTTAATTGAGATTATTTATCATCTTTTTTTTTTCAACAAATATATGCTTTATTATTATTTTTTTTTACATCATTTCAGTCCCTGGGGGTCACCTGTCACCTCCCCTCCCCACCCACTCCAGCTGGTCCCTTCTCTCCCCTTGTGTACTTTCATTTGGTTGACCATATATTAGTGAAACCATTTGGTTTCTGTCCCTTTCTATCTGGCTCGTTTCTGCTAGAATGATTTCTTCTAGGTACATCCAGGTGTCTATAAATTCATCAAATTTGTCATTTTTAATTGATGAGTAATACTCCATTGTGTATATATACCACATCTTTTTCATCCACTCATCTGTTCTGGGGCA
>PVHY01025877.1:0-17897 GCA_004024945.1 Uropsilus gracilis
GGGGGGTGGGTTGTGAAGTTTTCAGCGACAAGTGTTCACTCATAGCAAGTTGCTTCCTGGAACAATTGCTATGAGCATAGCCTTTCAGTGCCCAGGAGTCATAGGGAGTAATTGTTACCATGGGGGAAGCAGGAAATATTCTCTGGGAGTGAACGCTGCCTGTGGTCTAGTGCAAGGAAGGCTGGCTTCAAGGCAGAGCTGACCTGGTAAGTCTGAACCCGGCCTAGGTGCCCCCTAGCTGTGTGTACTTGGGCAAATCACTTGGTCCCTCTGAACTTTTCTATCTCCAACTGTAAAACAGAGATCTTCATAGTTAGTGTCTCTTGGATTCTTGTGAACGTTAGCTGGGCACGGTGGCGTGTGCCTGTAAGCGACAGCTTTTGGAGTCATGGTGGGGTCTGGGGATCGCGGTTTGAGTCCCACCCAGGACAAGATAGTGAGACCTAGTCCCAAAAAAATAGCTGGGCATGGTGTTGTGCTCCTGTAATCCTAGCTACCTGGAAGGCTGAGGCTGGGGATTGCTTGAGTCCATGGTACCCTAGGCAATGTGAGCCTGCAGTTCCCTGGGCAACATAGTGAGACCTAGTCTCAAAAAGAAAGTCAAACGTAAACTTCTGCTAAAGACCTTGACCTGAGGCTGAGGCACATGATGGACACTTAGTAAATGTTAATTCCTTTTTTCCCCTGTTCTTGTCCAGGGAATCAGGGGTAGGTATTACTGATGGTTATCTGGGTAGAGCAGAGACATCAAGTGAAAGAAAAGAATGGCTGGAGGGCACTGAATTAAAAACCTACAGGGCAACATGTTGGGAAATTTTTTTTTTTTTTTTTTGAGACTAGGTCTCACTATTTTTGCCCGTGGAACCGCAGGCTCACGTTGCCTGGGGTACAACAGACTGAAGCAATCCCCAGTCTCAGCTTCCCAGGTAGCTGGGATTACAGGTGCTCCACCACACCCAGCTATTTTTTTGGAACTGCGTCTTGCTACGTTGCCCCAGGCAGGCCTCCAACCCTGATTCCTGGTCCCTGCCGTGGCTCCCTAGGCTGCCACTTACAGGCACACACCACCATGCCCAACCCCACGTTGGGGGATTCTAATTTTAGTACAATTTCTTTTTTTCTTTTTCTGCCACCGTGCAAGTCCCTGTGTGAGTCCCCTTGCCTGAGCTCTTTGTAGATAGTTACACACGTTGTGGGAATTCTGCCCCGGTTAGTCCAAGTGTAGATGCTGGAGGAAAAGGCACTCGAACCAGGTCCTAGTTAGTGGGACCTTGGGGAGGGCTCAGTTTTCTCATGGCCGCATTTGTGTTACCGCGAATGGTAGCCCATCAAAGTCACAGCCTCCCTTTCCAAAGAGGTTTGTCTCCTCTTACATCATTGTGTCAAAGTAGAGGAAAGTAGGTAAAAACAGGAGGCGTTCTGGTTTAGCATACGTGCAAATGTCGTGTTAAGTATGGCATGGCATCTGTCTCGCTCCTGGGTGAACCACATCAGGAGCCAGCAGCCACACTGGAGAAGATGGTCATGTCCTATTTTCATCTCATGCACCATTTTGCAATCGGTTATTCATCTCGTTTTCATTTCCTTAGAATTTCACCCCCCTTTCCATTTACGTGTGTTGGCAAAAGTCGAAAGCGCCCGTCTCAGCAGTGTTTTCCCAGAGTTGGTTTTTCAGTCAGTTGAAAACCAGTGAGAGGCTGACTTGTCCCCCCGGGTCTGCAGTCTCGGAGAGGAGAGGTGCAGGGTATTACCTCTGCCGGCCCTGACCTGGCTGCCGGGAGACCAGAACCCAATAGGATGGTGTTGGAGCAGACGCCACTCCGGCAGAAGCAAGACTGAGGAGCCGCAGGGGCGACATGACCAGACGCTTGGCCTCTGCCGCTCTGAGGAACATGGCGTGCAGCCAGGGCCCAAAGAGCCCTGAAGGAGAAACCCCCTCTCCCCCCAAAGAAGTCTTCATCCTGGGAAGGCTCGCTCCGCTGCAGGTGGTTCTCGATGCCTGGGTTCTGCAGGTCTTTCTGATTTGGGTGTCCGGCTGCCTGACGATGCTGCCTCTTTATCTGGCCACCTGCATCCCCCAGTCTCCACATTGCACAGATTGCTTTCCCGCCTCTGTCCAACACCAGAAAGCCTCCTTAGATTTTTTTTTTTCATCAGGGCAGAGTCCTTGTTAGTCATTCGAGGGACTTTTCTGCAGAGGCACCAGGCGTGTGTCAACTTGTGTTCATTGCCCGGTTGCTGAGCTCGTCTCTGGTGTCTGGAGTTGTTTTCCTGACTGGGGGCTGGATCGCTGCTGTGGGGACACCCGGGCCTAGTGGCAGAGGGGGCCTCCACCACTTCCTCCTCCTTCCCGGGCCAGCGGTGTCCGGTGCCCTGACCAGACTGAACCTCCCTCCCCTGTTGTTCTTTGGCAGTTCGGAAACACGTGCTACTGTAACTCCGTGCTCCAGGCTCTGTACTTCTGCCGGCCGTTCCGTGAGAATGTGCTGGCATACAAGGCCCAGCAAAAAAAGAAGGAAAACCTGTTGACGTGCCTGGCGGACCTTTTCCACAGCATTGCCACGCAGAAGAAGAAGGTTGGCGTGATCCCACCAAAGAAGTTCATTTCGAGGCTGAGGAAAGAAAACGGTGAGTAGCGTGGCCGTGGGTGGGTCAAGGGTGCTGGAATAAGGAGAGTGGACTCTTTTGTGTCCTCAGCAGGGACCCTTCATTTGCCAGGGTCAAAAGCACAGCTCGGTAGCATCAGATCTTCTGTTAAAGGAGAGAGAGCGCACCTTTCCCACCAGGCTACGTAAAGCAGAACCAGATGAAAAAAAATACGCTTAGGTTTAGAGTCATTGTTCTCTTCTGGAATCATCTTTTCATTTGCTCCACATGGAGGTTTTCTTTTCCGGGTAGAACCTTTGTGGAAGGACAAGTTGCCCAAGAGAGCCCTCTGAGCTGGACGTGGAGGGAATAGGTTGATGCAGTAAATGAATGAAATAGTAATGGCCTCTAAACCTGGCCTAAGTGTTTAGAATCTACAGTACTATCTAGTAAGAGCCCCTGCAGCTTTAAAAAGCCCTGATTTTTATTAGCTAAAAACAACTGAAGGAGAGGAAATTGATATCTTTGTATAATAACTAAACCTATTCCCTCCTGCTGATTCTTTCAAATCTTCATTTTTTCAAATCGTTTTTTCAAGGGTAGAAGCCAGATAATTCCAGAAGTTTTGTATTCGTCCTTTTATGACGCTGGAAATATTTGCTCTTGTTGTTTCTGTTGATCCGAGATTTCAGCCTCCCTTGGCAGATTTGTAGAGTTAATCAGGCGTTTGTTTTCTAAAGTCCCCTCTCATTTGATGGCTGTCTTTCAATGCTGCGGTAGTGGAGACATAGCAGAATAAAAATACTTCGAGAAGGAAGCAGAGCACTCCCGGGTCTCCTTGTGAGCATGATCCGCCATGATGTTTCGCAGCTGCAGACAGCTCTTGAGTCTTTGTCCGCCTGGCAGGGAAGAAGATCAGGCTTCTGTGCTGTGTCTGGTTTCAGAACTACCAGACAGATGCACCCCACGTCCATCCCTCACTTCCCTTACGCGCTTCAATGAAGCCGCTCCCAAGCTGCTCAGGGCTGAATATGATCTTTGGGAAGGAACCCCAGTTGCTCTGGATAAATTACACAATGCATAATTGATCATTGGTGGTCACGTCATATTAAATATTGATATCTTACCAGAAACTCATCAACTAATTCCTATTCTTTTGCAATTTCTTTTTTTTTCTGGAGGGACACATAACAATTTTGGTAGCATTTTCTATCCATGGTGACTTATGGGAGATTTGGTTGGGTGGTGAGGGCTGGAAATGAACATAAATTCTTTCAAAGGTCCCTGTTATGAAGTTGCAAGCTAGCGATGACGAGGTTCCAAACCTGTCTCCTCTCCCATTATAAACACGGAAGTGTGCTGTGGCAAATCGAGCATTGTCACCTGCTTTTCAAGAGCCAGATGTTGCAATCATGACCTTCTCCTTTTCAGATCTCTTTGATAACTACATGCAGCAGGATGCGCACGAGTTTTTAAATTATTTGCTAAACACTATTGCGGACATCCTGCAGGAAGAGAAGAAACAGGAAAAGCAAAACGGGAAATTAAAAAATGGCAACATGAACGAACCCGCGGAGAATAATAAGCCAGAACTCACCTGGGTGCATGAGATTTTTCAGGGAACACTCACCAATGAAACGCGATGCTTGAACTGTGAAACTGTAAGTGCCCAGAAGGCTTTGCTCTCATCTGTCTGTCATTCTCTCTTCAGTTTCTCTTGCACAGGAGTGCAGTGTGGCATTATAGCATCCAGCGGTTGCCTTCACAATGGGCAGGCGATTCTTTTTACGTTCAAACAGAGGAGGCGAGCTTTCGGAAGCCTCATTTCCTCCAGAAAGGCTCAGCTGACTAACAGAGAGTGATGTGAGCAACTTCTCCAAAGCTGGTCCGCTTTGCATTATGGACAGATGTTAGGGTCCATAAATTGAGCAGGACCTCGACCAGTTTATCTGGAAAAGATGGCAGTCAGTAGGAGGTCATATGAGACTTAGAATAGCCCATCGCTCTAGCTGTGGTGCATGAACTTGAGTTTAGAGGACAGGTTGCTGTCTGCACACTCGACCTCAGGGATTTGGGTGTTGGGAAAGTCCCATCCAGTGCTGTTGTAAGGGCCTGGAGAGCGTGTGTGTCTGGATGAGCCTGTCTCATGGTGTAGGAGCTTAGTGTCGGTTGACTTGGAGGATTCGTGTACTCCAGAATCTGGCTCTGGATGTCATGTATGCATGGTATATTTACTTTAAACTTGGAGCAGCTCATTCCACGACCAGCTCGTTCTCCCTGCATGTGCCATCTATTGTATTGTTCCTTTCAAAATTGGCTGGCGATTACCCTAGAGACTGCAGCATGCATCTTTGTCTTAGTTCTTTTTTTTTTTTAACCATTTCCCCAACAATGCTGAAACCTTTAGAACACTTTCTTGCTTTTTCCTTCTTTTGTGTCATTGTTCCCTGGTGAACTCATGAATTTTAACATTTCATTCCTTTTAATCTCACCTAGTTTTCTATTCCTTTTGACACTGAGCTTATTTTTAGAAGAGATTTGCACTTTGCAACATCAAAATTGGGGCTAATTGTAAATATTATAACTTGCGGATTTGACATGTTTTTTTTTTTTTTTTTTTTTTTTTTTTTTTTTTTTTTTTTTTTTTTTTTTTTTTCTGTTAATGAGTGAGTTTTCCTTGGTTTCATCCTTACCTTACTTCTCAGACCTCTCCGAGGACCATGTCATATCTGTTGCGTCTCTTTAGTGTCTCGACTTCTTGCATTCCCCATGGCTCCCTCCCTAGCTCAGGTCACCTGTTAGCCGTTGACTGCCAGTCTCAATAAAGCCACTGGAATAACTTCCTTCTGGGTTTTCTTTTTCTCTTGCCCTCCTCCATGTTACTCTCCTGCCTACACAGTACAGCAGTGACTTCCTGTTTGTTTCATTTCTTGGGAAGAGTGTGTATAACTTTTGATTAATTCTTTGAATATTTGGTGGACCCTTGCCACTTAAATACAGACTTTGGTTTGTTTTAGATTTTTAGGAATGGAATCCTAAAATTTGGATTCTTTGTATTCTTCTGTGTTTCTTTTGCTCATTATTCCGTGTGAGACTCTTTTGTGTGTCTGTGTGATGCTTTAGTTCATCCATTTTCTTTGCTGTATAGTATTCCACAGAGTGATGATACTATGCTTCACCAATCCATTGTGCTGTTGATGGATGTTTGTTTGCTTCCAATTTTGAACAGCTATAAACAGTCCTGCTGTGAGACTCTTGTACATGACATCTGTACATACATCCTGCTTTTCTAAGATCTAGACAAAGAGGTAGGTTTGTTAGGTCCTGTGAGGTTATTGTTAGCCTCAGAAAATATCTGATTCCCAAAATGATTGTACCAATTTACATACCTTGTGTACAACCACCCTCATTTTCTCACATTCTTTCTGTCACGCTGTTCTCACACAGATGCCCTGTGGGTCATAGAATGTCTGTATAAATGAGTAATCCTTCATTCAGTAAGTATGAGTATAGGTATAAACACTGGGGCTACAGTAAGAGCCTAACCTTTCTAGAGCTTTCAGTGTGGAAGACAGACATGAATGACACAACGAGTAAGTTAGTTGAGTGATGACGATTGCACGCCACTAAGAATGATGTTGTAGAATGACATGTGTTGTACGATGACGTGTGTTGTGTGAGGATGTATGTTGCATGATGGCATGAAGAAGTTGTATAATGATGATTGCAAGCCACCAGGAGTCCCATGGTAGCCTGCAGTGGGCATCACATCACCATCTTTGTAGCCAGGGAGCGTGCACAGGCTCCATGGCTGGTCAAGCCCTGTAGGTTGTCTCTGAAATTCATGTGGTGACTGAGGTGACAGGATCTCAGATGATAGGGGCCTTCATTTTGCATTTTCCTTTTTGTCTATAAACAGGTCAGTTGATCCCAACAAAGGCAAATGCTGCATCCTCAACTAATGTGTATTGCGAAGATCATCACCTCGCCTGTGATTTCCAAGAGGGCTCCTGTGGGTGGGGTCCCTGGGCCCAAACATTCCTCTGTCAGTTCTGGATGATGCCGGAGAGCTTGTTAGAACGGAGTTCTAATCACATACACATGGTCTGTGGACAGGAACAGATTGTGTGTCTCTACCAAGGAGAGTGTGCTCTGAGGAATACCTGTGTTTTTATATCCTTAAGATGGTGAGAGGCTTTGAGGCAAGGGTTTTTCTTCTGGCGCTGCTTCTTCCGGCCCCCACTTGCTGAGCTTCTGAGGTTGGATGAGATGCTGGAGCCATCGACGCGTCCTCCCCCTGGCTACACCCCTGCGGTGACACCCTGGCCAGTGGGTCACCCAAATCCCCTGGGCACTGTCCAGAGACGGATCTCTCCAGCTTCTGAGGCAACACACTCCATTTTTAGAAAGTTCCCTTGTTAGAAAGCCCTTGGCTTTCTAAGAAAATACGTAGCTGCTGGCTTTGTTGTTGTTGTTATTGTAAACTGTGGCGCACTTAGTGTGAAAGACCCAGCACCGACAGCTTTGAGTCTTTCCTCTGCCCGGGGAGGGCGGCCTTTAGCCACACTTCAGTCAGAATTGCCCAGACCCACTTCCGGTGGGATCTCACAGTGGAATTAAACCGCTCTAGAGCCTAAGTGGCAAATTAGCCCCTGGGAGAAAGCCTTGCCGTTGTGGTGCTCGACCCTCCTAGGTGGAAAATGACTTGTGCTTTCAGAAAACAAAGATTTTTTTTTTTCCTGAGTCTCACCCTTTGTAAATGCTGCTTGTGAATGCAGTGCAAATGTCACTGGAGAGATTTATGGAGACGAATAGCTTCATTTGCAGGAGACGGAGAGAGACCAGTGCAAGGGGGCCATTCAGTGCCAGCTTTCCCAGATAACCTTGGTAAAAGCTCTTCAGAATCGAGGCGTGGGGAGCTCTCAAGCTAGCCTCAGCACTCCCTTGGCTGTTCTTTGCTTGGCTCGCAAGATTTGAGGCTGTCAGCCTAGGAGCTTAATTTTGTTGTTGTTGCTATTTCGCCCCTTTTCCATCGGACTGAGTTTTTGCTCTGCAAATCTGTGGCTCTTAGTGCTTCTGCCTGAGCGCATGTGGGTTCCTGGAGCCAGTGGGTTGTCTAAAGAATGGCTTGCTTAAGCACCAGCTGCACCGCTCCTTCTTTGCAGAGCTTGAAATTGATCCAGTGGAGCCTGTGAGGCCTCAGAGAAGGGGAGTGAGGCTGGGTGCCTGGCCAGCTGTGGCTGCTTCCTCAGCAGGGGTCCGGACGCTGCTGATGCTGTGGGCTGTCCTTCGCTCTGCCTGAACCCCATCATTTTCACCCTGCTCTGAGCTAGATCCTCCTCAGCTCCTGACTGGGTCATGTACAACTGTCTAGTCTCACCTGGACTACGACGGCCAGGAGAGAGAGGAGTTGGGGGCTGCAGAAGCACATTTGAGGATTTTAATTACTGAGAAACTCAAGATCTGTATGTTTGCCCTCTATGGTGATGGCCTGTCAGCTGGCTTGTGGTTAATTATTTTTAAAAGAAGAACATGCAGGAGCTCTTCTGCCCTTCTTAAATGAGTTTCGGGTGACTCCACGCCCAGGATTGGGGACAAAGAAAGGAGACTAAGATGTAGCCTACACTTGCTGAGTGTATTGAGTCTTGGTGATATATATGTTTCCTTGGAGACAAGCTGTATTTTCACTTAGACCAGAATGAGATCCTGTGTGTGGGAAGAAAATGGTTTTATCTTCTGTCAGCTTTCTTGGAAGAGAAAAGCAAAAGAAAAAAAAGAAAAAAAAATTGCTTGATCACTCAACAGTTTTGACTGTGTCAGTCTGGGGCAGAGGAAGGAAAATATCCAAATGGATTTTAGAGGACCTCGGTGCCATGTTTTGATAGCCATAGCAGTGTGGATCCTTCCAAGCTTGCTGCTCATACTCTTTAATTGTGGAAGCAGTTTGCATTGGGAATGGGAAGTCACAGTGCCTTGCTGCAGTTACCAGTGTAGCTTTGCACCTTTCTACCCTCTTCCAAAAACAACTAAGTAGACAAAAGTATTTGCATCCAACAGGAGCCAGTGTTTCTTTGTGTTTGCCCCCCTGCAAGTATGAGATCTTCAGTAGAACCTGATCTTAGGAATCTGAATTACCTATGCTTTGGGCTGGCAATCTCCTTGTGTTTTTCTCCCACAGATGAACCATTTAGGTTTAGAAATAGTCTTTCTAATTAAAAGATATACTTGTGGATTATAAAAACATCAGATAAAAGAATATATAAAATATAATTTTGTTCAACTATTCATCTATTTAATAATATTTGGAGGGTAAATACTAATGCTGAAAATTATTTTAAGTGCTAGGGATAGAGCAGTTAAAGATAACATTTGAAAGTGTTTTTTTTTTTTTAAACCAATATAGACATTTAGAGCTATAAATTTCCCTTAAAGCAACTGCTTTAACTGCATCCCACAAATTCTGATGTTTCCTTTGTTATTCAAAACATGTTCTCAATTATATTGTCACTTATTTCTTTGATTCATGTGTTCCTTAGAGGTATGCTGTGTAATTCTCAAATGTTTGTGATTTTCCTAGCTGTCTTAATGTTACTGATTTCTAAATTTAATTCCTGTGTCCTTAGGGAATCTATCTTATATGGTTTTGAAATTTATTATGGCATGTTTTAGGTCCTAACAAATGAGGTTTATTGTGGTGTCCATGAAAATGGGGTCTCTTAACCTTGGAATGGTTGACATTTAGGATCAGCGATTCTTTGTTGCACAGTTATACCCTGTGTAATTGTAGGGTATTTAATAGCTTCCTGGCTTATACCTGCTAGATGCCAGATCCCCCAGGATGTGACAACAAAAAATGTCTGCAGATGTTGTAAAATGTCCCAGGAAAGGCAAAGTTTCCCTGCTGAGAACCACTGAGTTGAAAGGAATGTATACTTTGTAATTGTTGGGTATAGCTTCTGTAATTGTCAGCTGGTTTTGGTGGTTGATAGTAATTCAGATCTTCTTTGTGTTTCTTGATATTTTATTTTATTTTTCCCCTTTAGATCAGTGGTAGAGAAAGCAGTGTTAAATCTAATTATGATTGTGTGATTATCTTATTTCACCTCCAGGATCCGTCAGTTTTGTTTTATTGATTTTAGCATTTTAAAAATAACTTTGTTCGGGTATGTAGTTTATGTACTATGAAATTTATCCATTCAGTGATTTTTTTTAAGTATTATACTGAATTATCAATTATTATCATAATCTAGGTTTAAAGCATTTCCGTGATTCCCATAAGATCCCATGTCTATGGCAGTTAATTTCTGTTGTGTGTCATTTCTGGGTCACTGCTAGTCTACTTTCTGTCTTTAGATATTTGCCCTTTGTGGACATTTCATATTAAATGAACTGTACGACATGTATGGTTTTTATGTCAGATTTCTTTAATCACGTTTTCAAGATTCATTTGTGTCATAGTGTTTATCAGTAATTCATTCCTTTTATTTTTTTCTTGGAGTGCTTCATGAATTTTGGAGTGCTTGCATTCTTGCACAGAGAAGATTCATGCTCATCTTTGTGTCATTCTAATTTTAGTGTAGCTGCTGCTGAAGCAAGCACAGCTCATTCTTTTTTATTGGTGAATAGTATTCTAGCTTTATGTATTTTAAAGGCTTTGTTAAAAAAGGCATCCATCATATGTTTTCATTACTGTGTTTTCCTACTAAACTCAGTTGTTCAGAGATATCTTTTTTATGTTTCATTATAATTTTATCTAAAATCTATTTTATCTGTTATTAATATAGCAGTCTTTATACTTCATACTTAAAATTAACATTGTATCTTTTCCCATTCATTGACTTTCATTCTTTGTCTTTGTATTAAAGTATAGCTCTTGTGAACAAAATATAAATGGTCTTTTTTTTTTAATATAGCTGGTCATTTAAAAAAAAAAACCTATTTTGCAGTTTCTCTTTTTCTTGAAACTTTTGTTATAGTCATGTTTAATATAATTATGGATATATTTGGATTTAGGCCTCCCATCTTACTATTTCTTTTCTTTTTCTTTTTCCATTAGTTTTATGTTTTCCTCCTCTCAGCTTTTGTATTTTTTAGAGTGGCCCTTAAGTATGCATAAATGTATATTTTTACAACTCCATTTAATTTTCCTCCTAAAGTGTGTTTTTGTGTGTTATTTCGTTGTTGCTCTAGAGATGACAGTATACATTCCTCACTTTTCATGGTCTGCTTCTGGTGGATAATCTTGCTATTTCACATGAATTATAGAAAACTTGTAATTATAGGGCATGTTCCCTCTCCACCACCTGCCTCGTGTGTTTCTGTGTACATTTACTTATAAATGCCACAGGTTAGTACCTTTATTACACTCTTGATGTTATTCTTTCTTGAGGATCTGAATTCCACCTGATTTCCTTTAACCTCTTGTGTGCAGATCTGATTATAATGAAGCTTCATTTTGCCTTCATTAAATACATCTAAAGGATGTATTTATGCTGTAAGAATTCTGCACTAGTGCTTTTTACAGCACATTAAAAGGTTATTGTGGTGTCTTCTGACCTCATCGTTCCTGCTCAGATGTTAGCTGCCACCTGAGTCACCTCTTGTGTATGATGTTCCATTTTTCTTTGGTTGTTAAAGTTTACGTTTTTACCTTTGGTTTTCGACCTTTGTGATGTGCCTTGGCTGATGTTTATTAATCCTGCAGGAACAGTGAATCCTATAAATGAATGTCTTTTCTTAAAATTAGGATATAGTCAGTCATTATTTTTCAAATCGTTTTTCTGCTCTACTTTTTCTCCTTTCGGGACTCCAATGATGTGCACACCATGACCTCACCTGTCCCTGAGAATTATCTCACATCTCCCTGGGAATCACATCATTTTTATTTCGATCTTTTTTCCCTTTATTTTTCTCATTGGCTAATTTTCATGGCTCTGTCTTCAAATTCTCTTCCCTCTGTCATCTCCAGTTATAAAGTCCATCTAGTTTATTAATTTTTCAGTTCTGAAATTCCTGTTTCATTCGTTCATATTGAATCTCCTCTACTGATATCTTATTTTTAGATTCATGGTGCATAGAGTTGGCTTTCCTGAAGCGAGTTATAATAGCTCCCTGAGAATTCTTGCCTGATAATTCCAATACCTGCTTAGCCCAGGATTGGTTTCAGTTGTTGTATTTTGAGATTGTCTTCCATTTTCTTAGTTCCTAATATATTACAAGTTTGGATTTTACATAGGACACTGAGAATGTGAAATTGAGAGAGTGTTTTCATGAGTATTGAATGGCTTTCATTTCAGAAGATGCTTCACTTGTTTGATTGCAAACTAAAGAGTATTCCGTAGTCAGAAATGTGGATCTTGAGTCAGCCAGGATGCCTCTCGAACTGCTCGTGTGACTTGTATCAGCAGAGATGGTGGCAGACTTGAGTGTTCCCTGTCAGGCTTTTCCTTCTTTCCAGCGCACATGGTTTCCTGGTTCAGATTCCATTTTTGCCTCTTGGACAAGAAAGATGCATCCCCTTCCTCCCTGTTGTGAGTCCTCAGGTAGAGGCATTTGAGCTGGGAGAGCATACAGCTCTCCTTCCCCACATCTGCTCTCAGATAGCTGCTTTTAGCTTCTCGTTAACTTAGTTCTCAGGAGGAGTGTTGGGACAGCAGTATCTTGGGGATGACTAAAACCAGTCGTTTGAACTTTCAGTCAGGGGAGAGAGACAGTAAACACAGTAAAATATTTACATGGCCCCGTCGCTGTGGTGTTTATCATTGTTTTATTACAAACCACCTCAAAACTCTTTCTTCTTATAATTCATGTACCCGTGGATTGGTTGAGGCGGCCTGATCTGGGTTGGATGGACCTGGCTGACCTTGTGTGTTTATATTTCAGCTGACTCACGCGTTTGTCTGCAGACTCCCTCAGGGTTTTGCTCCGCCCTGGGCTTGGCTGGGGCAAGGATAGTTCCTCTGTGGGTCTCTTCTGTGCTGCCTGGGAGCCAGGGTGCATTCTGGGCTTCTCCGTCTCATGGTGATAACAGACATGCAAGAGCACTTTCACCAGCTTGTTCAAGCCTCTGCTCATCATGTGTCGTCTAGTAGCACACTGGCCGAAGCTCAGGCTCAGGGGTGAGGAAGCTTGCCTCTTGGTCTGTAAAGTTAGTGTCTGGCAAAGAAGCTAGTAAAGACTTGGGGTCTTTCATGCATTCTGCCATGGTGGTAATAAACTGTAATAATTGCGAGAGAAAATTCGAACAGCGTGACTGAGATAAAGATATGGTGTGTGTGCGCGCATGCGCGTGCAACTTTTTTTTATACAAGATTGACTTTAACATAGCTAAATAGTTGAGTCGCCTGCTTTTTCACTTACTATCAGACCCACAGTGTTGTAAACCATCCACAACTTTTGGACTGTAGGTCATTTAACATGTTTGACCTGTCTGCAGTGTGTTGTTTATACCTGAAAGCACTTGACATATGTTGTCTTCATCCTTTCAGCAACCTGATGAGAAAGATACTTCCCCCACATCACAGATGCAACAGGTTCAGAGAGCCTAAGTAACAGGTCTAAATTCATCCACCAAGGAAGCAGTAGAGGCAGGGTGTGTGCATGCTCTGTCTCCTTGTAAAAGTAACACGGCGGTGTCTGTATTTCTGAATGTTTCTGTTGGTCGTTTCCAAGCAGTGGGCTCTCAGGCCTCACGACTGATACTGTCATACTTCTGGACATGTCCGTTCCCTCTTGCTGCCCGCTGACCGGGACTCAGTTATTGCATCAGTTCGTCCCTTCTCCGCCGTGCCAGTGAAACCCCAGGTCTGCCAGTGACCTGCTGGCATGCAAGTGCTGACCCTGTGAGCTTTGAAAAGTACGACTCCCAGAACTGGTGTTGTGTGAGTTGTAGAGGGCTGAGAAACAGCCGGGGCACGGCTGAAAGTTGGCCACAGTCTTTGAGCCAAGCTGCAGAAGCAAGAAGGGTGTGAAGGTACCAGGGATGACTCAGACAGACAGACAGACACACACACACCCCCGCCCCCCTTACAGAGCAAGCCTGAGTGTGGTCAGCCTGACGCGCCATCAGCTCACAGTGGATCACTGGCCCCGCACACAGTTTGAATATCTGCACATAGGAGGAAGGGTCTGATATCTGGGAAGAGAGCATGACGGGAAGTGTGAACATCTCAATGCAGAGCTGATGATATGAGTAGGCGGGGTCCCAAGTCTCTTGTCCTTCTTTCATTTTTGTTTTTATCATCCTGCCACCTGGCACTCGCTGGATGTGACGATACTTCCTGCTTAGCATCGGTGGAGAATGGTGTGGACAGGAAGAGAGCGGGTTGAGTTTTAATTCTTGAAAGCAGGGATAGCTTTGAGGTTGAGAGTTGGACTTTCCTCTTGACTGGGCTGTGCTGAGTTCTTATCACCAGTGAATATGCTAAGCCACACATGACTTTCTGTCATGCTTTTGGTTACAAAAATTACAGTTTTGGTTACTTAAATGTTCCGAGTTTTACCTGCTGTGTCTGTTATGTATTTTGTGCCAAATGCTTTTTTTTTCTTTTCTTTTCTTTTCTTTTTTTTTTTTTGCTTCAGGTTAGTAGCAAAGATGAAGATTTTCTTGACCTTTCTGTCGATGTGGAGCAGAATACATCTATTACTCACTGTCTAAGGTAACCTCGCAAATTCTGACTGGGTTAGCTTTGGTCAGGCAAGGAAATAAGGTGGGAGGTGGGAGGGAGAGAAAAATCCTGTTTTTCTTCAGGAGATAATCTCACTTTCTGTTAAACCATTATAATCCTCCTATTCTTTCCCAAGAGAGATTAAAAATAAGTATATGTGGTCTGAAGAAGTCTTCCATTATTAAATTTAGAAATAAGTTTTTAGTCGTGAATACAAATATATGCCTTTGACCTTCATAAGTTTTCATTAACTTTTCTGTGTCAGACACACATGGTCATACATTTAAGTAAATAAATGCTACATACGCATACTTTCATTTCTAAACTAATCTATTATTTTTAAAAGTATGCTCATTTTTTATGATTTTTATTTTTTATGATTTTTAATATTATTTCACAAAGTAAATATAATAAGCCATTATTTTAAAAAGTATTTCAGTCTGGTGTCCAATGAGGGGTGGCCTCTCCCTCCGTCTTCCAGCATCGTTTGAAGATCGTAGGTTGAGAGCAGCTCCCCTTCCCTTAGGGTGGGGAGAATGTCTTCCCTGGTGTGGAGACAGTACCTGCCCGGGTTGCTCTCAAAGGTGTGCGCTGACTTGCATAGCGAACATGCGCTGGAAGTTGCTGTAAAGACTTAATTGTCCTTCCTCCTTCTCCCCTCTCTTCTCTAGTTGGGCTGCTTCTTCGGCGGTCCAGCTACCTTCTGATCACTGGGAGTGGAGGTGTCAGCAGCACCAGACGCCTCTGTTCCTGTAGTACTTACATTGTAGTGAGACTCGGAGGCTTTGCAGGGCAATAAACGGGGCTAGAAAGCATCTGGTCTTGGGGCTGGAGACCCAGTGAGTGTAAGTCCTCCTCCCCCCCTCCCCAATAGGCAATCCCAACTCAGGACAGTCATGTAGACCCCCAGCAAGGCTCTGTG
This sequence comes from Uropsilus gracilis, assembly GCA_004024945.1. Lineage (NCBI taxonomy): Eukaryota > Metazoa > Chordata > Mammalia > Eulipotyphla > Talpidae > Uropsilus > Uropsilus gracilis. The sequence continues at coordinate 15,175 of PVHY01025877.1, forward strand.
AGTTCTCCTCAGTGGGAGTCAGGGTGACAGAAGTGCCCTTCAGAGGAATGGATGAAAGGGGCTTGATATGGGGCTTCCCTGCCAGCAGGTGGTCTTTCCTGTGTCAAATGGCTGCCCAGGTCATGGGTTTGTGTGATGCACCTGTGTAAAGAGCCGGGGTGCCAGCCATGAGGAAGGAAGACGAGAGAGATTGACACAGACGCAGAGGCTGGGGCTGAATGAAAGCACGCATCATCCAGCAATTTCAATGTCCCCCACAAGCCCTTTCATAGGTTTCAGACAAGGGAAAAAGTGGCTTGGGCAAAATCAGATGAGGTAAACCTTTAGTTCCTGTGGGGAACTTGGGGGCAGGGAAGTCACTTTTAACTTGCTGTAATCTCCTAAGGAAGGTCTCTTAGGGTAAGCGTTCAGTGGCGATGCTGCTACCTACTGGAGGTCAGTCATGCCATTTCCGTCTTCATCTGTCTTCAGAAGACAGATAAAAGTGGAATGAAGTATTCCTCATCCACAGCATGAGTCCTGACCAGGTTTAGCTCGCAGCCTGACATGCATGCGTGTTCACGGGTGGGGCTGGTTGCCTTCTGTTTGCCCGTTTCCCAGACGCTGGGCCCCTTCCTCTCGCCAGTGCCGTCACACTTCCTGGAAACAAGCATGGCGGTCCTGCTCCTCACCTGTGTGAGGTCCAGGTGTCCAGGGCCAGTTGGTCACCTCTATGTTTGCAAAGCACTTTGTAGGCCCCGTGGCCTCTTTTTCTTCTGAATAGGTCAATCTATGGCCTGAGTTCCTGATGCACCTGTAAAAAGAAGAGCCATTTTGGGTCACTTTATGGCCACGGGGAGTGGAAAAGGTGTCTTGTGCCAGCGTTCATCTCGGGGAACAAGAGGGAAGGTATCCCTTGCTCCCCTCCTGAGTGGGGGGTTAGGGAGAAAGCGAAGTCAGGAGGTTGGTGGTACCCTCTCCCTTCCAGGGAATTCCTGAGCCACTAAGGCAGATGACAGGGGCTGGAGCTTTGAGATCCAACAAACTGGTTAGTTTGGGAGTTCTGTAACCCAGACTTGTGTTTCCATGTTTTCCCATACATATATATCTCTGTATCCTTGTATGTAGCTCTATTGGTCCTGCACTCCTGATGAAGACAGGCTTCAATATGAAATATGAATATATGATATATGAATATATGATATGTGATAATATGAATATGATAATGATATATGAATATGATAATGAATATATGAATATGAAAACTGAGTGAAAGAGCTTCAGAATGCGCTATGTTGCCTAGGGTAGTCCCAATCCTGCAGACTCAAGCAATCCCCAGCCTCAGCCTCCCAGGTAGCTGGGATTACAGGTGCCTGTCACCACACCCAGCTGCTTTTTCAAGACCAGGTCTTGCTAAGTTTTCCAGGGTCGTCTCAAACCTGTGAACTCAAGTGATCCCAGCCTCTTGCTTCCCAGCACTTGGATTACAGGCACGTGCCACCACGCCCAGCAGAATGTCTTTTGAACCCGAACTTCCCATCTGACTAGACCCTCAAGGCTGATGCCCTTGAAGTCCTCCCTGCCCCCATTTCCCCTCGTTCTTAAAGTAGATCTTGATGGCCTGGCTCTACGTAGACCGCCCTCACATATGCCTGGGATCTCACCTCCCAGCAGAGAGCAAAGCCTGCCAGGTGTCATTCACTCCAGAGACTTCTCTGGTGGGGGTGGCAGCTTTCCAACTTGTCCCAAAAGAAGGAAGCGTGGAGAAAGGCCCAGGGGATAGATGATGCCAGCTGCTTCATTAGCTTCTTCTGACCGAGACAAAAGAGAAAGAGTGATTAAGATTTCTCTTGTCTCCTTTCAAGGTTTAATTTGGCTCATATTCTGGGGTTGGTTTTTTAAAATTAGAATTAGGAGTTCCCTTCCGTAACCTCAAGTCTCTTCATGTCTCTCCTGATGGGAGGCTTTAAAATTTCACTTACTTTGATGTTTCAAAAAGATAAAAACCAAATTGTGGGGTTTGACGGTAAGATCTCCATCACCTCCTCCTCAAAGGGCTCTAGGTGATCGATGACCCTGTGGTTTTGCCAAGCTTTTGTCTCAGATGACTAACGATGTAATGGTGGCTAAACAGGATACAGGTGTAGAGAAGCTGTTCTGTCTGCCTTGCAGCTGAGCACTAAGTTGGTGTTCACCCCCGAATTCTGAGTCTTGGGCAAGAAAAGTCACCTGCATCCCAGGATGCTAAGAATGCCCCGCCCCCCCCTTTTCTTGCCCCAGGCAAGAACTTAAGCTACGTGAAATTTCTCTCACTTACCCTTCCATAGCCTTTTTGGTTTTTCTGGTCCTCCACTACTTCAGTGCCCTAGTCTCTCCCTCCCCGTGACTCCTTCACGGTCACCTTTATCCTCAGGGGCTCCGTGTTCTGAAACCACTTTTTTTTCCCCGTAATAAACTGTGGAATGTTTTATTTATTTTTTTAATAATTAATTTTGTCTCATTTGTGCATTAATTGATCCCCTGATATATGACCCTCCCTCCTTCCCCCTCCGGTCACTCCAGCTCCCCTCTCTCTGCGATTTGTTGGTTGGTGAAGTTGATGTTCAGTTGTGCATTGTTTGGCCCGTTGGTCTCTTCCTTATCTGGCAAATGTTCTTTTCCTGGGTGAGGACCTGAGCTCCAGTGACCTGCTGGTCCATGCTGCTTAATTCCTAAGAATAACTCTGAGGCGGTAGCCCGTCCCA
>PVHY01025878.1:0-17905 GCA_004024945.1 Uropsilus gracilis
GCACAGTCTGTGCAGCTGTACTGACCGTTTCTCTCCCGTTTCTCCAGAGCACGGAGATGGGTATCCCTTCGACGGGAAGGATGGGCTCCTGGCTCACGCCTTTCCTCCGGGCCCAGGCATCCAGGGAGACGCCCACTTTGACGACGAGGAGCTGTGGACTCTGGGCAAGGGCGTCGGTGAGGTCCCCGGGCGCCCGGCCCTGTCTTTCTCTCCCCTTTCCCCTTTTCCAGCCGCCCGGGCCCTGACCCGGGTCGCTTCCTCTTGCAGTGGTGCCAACCCACTTCGGAAACGCAGACGGCGCCCCCTGCCACTTCCCCTTCACCTTCGAGGGCCGCTCCTATGCGTCCTGCACCACCGACGGCCGCTCGGACGGCGCGCTCTGGTGCGGCACCACCGCCAGCTACGACAGCGACCGCCGCTTCGGCTTCTGCCCCAGCGAGAGTGAGCAAGGCCTTCAACCCCACCGGCCCTGGGGGGCCCACACCTGGGGGTTAATCCGGGAAGGGTGGGGCACGCAGAGGGGCATCTGTGAACACCCTTCCGGCCTCTGGGTCCCCCCAGGACTCTACACCGAGGGCGGCAACGCGGACGGCCAGCCCTGCAAGTTCCCCTTCACCTTCGAGGGCCGCTCCTACTCCGCGTGCACCACTGCTGGGCGCTCAGACGGCTACCGCTGGTGCGCCACCACGGCCAGCTACGACCAGGACCAGCTCTACGGCTTCTGCCCCTCTCGAGGTGCCTCTGCCCCGCCTGCTAGGCTCAGCCTTGTCCCTGAATTTGATTGGCTCCCGGGAAACGTGGCCCCTGCGCTTGTCAGCTTGGGCCTCGGGGCCTCAGGGCACTGCCCATCCCCACCCCCACACCCCATCTCCAGCTGCCTCTGCCCCTCAGCATGGCCTTTGAGCCCAGCCTGCAGCCTGACCGAGGCCTCCCATCCATGGCCCCAGCACAGCCAGGCCGGTCTGAGCTGGACCCCCAGGCTTTAGAACAGGCCACCCAGCATCCCTAGCTCCTCAGTGCACCCCCCACACGGCTCACCCAAGGCCCGGGTCTCTCCAGTCGACTCCACAGTGAACGGGGGCAACGCGGCAGGGGAACTGTGTGTCTTCCCCTTCACCTTCCTGGGCAAGGAGTATTCGGCCTGCACCAGGGAGGGCCGCAGCGACGGGCGCCTGTGGTGCGCCACCACCTCAGACTTCGACAGTGACAAGAAGTGGGGCTTCTGTCCCGACCAAGGTGGGCAGGGTCCCCAAGTTGGGGCAGGGACGGCTGGGCTGGTGGCCCAGGGCACCGGTCTGAGCCCCCCTGTCCTCCAGGGTACAGCCTGTACCTGGTGGCTGCCCATGAGTTTGGCCACGCGCTGGGCTTGGAGCATTCCTCGGTGCCAGAGGCGCTCATGTACCCCATGTACAGTTACACTGAGCAGTCGCCGCTGCATGAGGATGACGTGAAGGGCATCCAGTCTCTCTACGGTGAGTCATGGAGCTGGGATGGAGGGGAGGACCGGGACCTCGCCCCTGAGGACTCAGGGCCAGTGGGTCCAAATGCCACTCTGAGATGGTGATAAAGAGCCCAGATCTTGAGCCAGGCATGGTGGTGTGAGCCTTTAAGTGCAGCCTAGAGCGCGACTGAGACTAGGAATCGCTTGAGTCCCTGGGTTTGAGACCTGCCAGGGGCAACATGGTGAGACCGAGTCTCAAAAAATAGCTGGGTGTGGTGGTGTGCACCTGTAATCCCAGCTACCTGGGAGGCTGAGGCTGGAGATTGCTTGAGACTGTGGTACCTTGGGCAACATGAGCCTGTGGTTCCCCAGGCAAAATAGTGAGACCTACTCTCAAAAGACAAACAAAAAAAAAGAGCCCAGATTTTAGCGGAAGCCAGATATGGCCCAGAAACCAGGGCAACAGCCACTTCTTGTGTGACCTTGGATCTGTCACTCAATCACACTATCTTCTCATCTGTACTATGGGTTAATTAGTTCTAGAACCTGCCTCATGGGGTTAGGAGGTTTAAACGGTCTAGGGTAGTGCCTGGCCTAGAGTAGCGCCATAGGAAAGCGTTTGATGCACTAATTGCTTCATTCATTCATTCATTCATTCATTCATTCATTCATTCATTCATTCATTCATTTATTGAGACTAGGTCTTGCTATTTTTGCCCATGGAAGACCGCAGGCTCTCGTTGCCCAGGGTACCACAGACTCAAGCAATCCCCATCCTCAGCTTCCCAGGTAGCTGGGATTACAGGCACGCGCCACCACACCCAGCTATTTTTTGGGGACTAGGTCTCACTACGTGCCCCCGGTGGGACTCGAACTGCGATCCCTGCCCCCTGCCGCAGCTTCCTAGTCTGCCACTTACAGGCATGCGCCACCATGCCCAGCCTTGAAACACTCATTGTTACCCCCCCTTTTCATTATCATTAGCATTATTTCCTCATTTGAAAAGGCTGGAGTTAAAGCTGTGCTAGAGGGGCTCTTGGCTATCAGAGAGCAAAGGAACGGACACGGGCTTACAGGCTGGCAGCACTGGGCTGGCCACTCAGGTGGAGCTTACTTCTCTTCCACCACCAGGGCCAGGGCAGAGACCCAACCAGGGCAAGAGGCTGGCAGGGGCTGGGGGGGAGGGGCACATGCAGAGAGCCCCTAACCCAGAGACAGTGTGGGAGTAGGGAGTGCTCACCTGCCATCTCTTTTCAGGGGCTCGCCCAGAGCCTGCACCCCGGCCGCCTGCCACCACCACCTCTGCACCTCAGCCCACCGCACCCCCCACTGTCTGCCCCACGGGACCCCCCACGGCCCGCCCCACCACAGGTCCCACAGGCCCCCCTGCGGCTGGCCCCACGGGGCCCCCCACCGCTGGCCCTTCTGCAGCCCCTACAGTGACTCTGGGTCCAGATGACGAGGTCTGCAAAGTGGAAATATTTGACGCCATCGTGGAGATCAGGGACCAGCTGCATTTCTTCAAGGATGGGTGAGGGTTAAGGGCTGTGTGGTTGGGGGGGGTTGGGAGGGGACTGTCCACTCTTCACCATCTTCCAGCCCCCTTCAAGGCCTAGGCATGGGCCCAAGGTTCCTCTGCGTGTTCCAGGAGGTACTGGCTACTGTCCAAGGGCAGCGGCGGCCGCCGGGTGCAGGGCCCCTTCCTCATCAGGGACACGTGGCCTGCGCTCCCCAATAAGCTGGACTCCGCCTTCGAGGAGCCGCTGAGCAGGAAGCTTTTCTTCTTCGCGGGTGAGTTTTCGCATCCTCGCAGTCAGAGAACTCAGAAGCCGTCTAGGCACATAGGAAAAGGGCTGAATGTCCGCGCCCCACCCCTGGGGGACCCCCTGCGCGGCCCTCCCGCCTCCTCCACTGGCCATCCCACTCCCCCCACCGCGGCCTCTGGACTCCAGACTCGGACAGGTCTCCCGCCCCTTAGGCGATGTGACCTTTCTCCCCCGCAGGGCGCCAGGTCTGGGTGTACGCAGGCGCGTCGGTGCTGGGTCCAAGGCGTCTGGACAAACTGGGCTTGGGGCCGCAGGTGGCCCGAGTGACCGGGGCCCTGCCGCGCGGCGCGGGGAAGGTGCTGCTGTTCAGCGGGCGGAGCTTCTGGAGGTGAGAGGCGCGCAGCCGCCGCCAGGGGGCGCCCGAGCTCCACCCGCCCACCCGCCTGCGCTCAGCGTCTGTGTCCTGCAGGTTCGACGTGAAGTCGCAGCAGGTGGATTCCAGCAACGGGACCCCGGTGGATGACATGTTCCCCGGGGTGCCCTTGGACACCCATGACATCTTCCAGTACCAAGGTGAGCCCTGCAGCCGGGGCAGAGGCTCACCTGCCTTTCTGACTGGTCACAGCCTAAGCCAGAAAGAAAAAACGCTTTGGAGACGGAGGCCTAGCTCAGATCCGTTCTCTGGAGGGCCAGCGGCCTCCCCTGACCATCCAAGGGCGCAAGGGCATCCCAAGAAATTAGCCTCAGAGTCCCTGCCTTGGTCCGGAAAGCATCTCCTCTTGCAGCACAGAACTCGTGGCTTGCAAGGAGGCTCAACCCCTCGACAGATACTATCCAGTGCTCTCGCAGAATAGAGTGATAAAGACAGGGCCTTTAATCCCAGCCCAGGAAGGGAGGCAGAGACTAGGAAGTGCTTGAGTTGGCAGGTTCAAGACCCACCCCGGGCAACATAGCAAGACCTAGTCTCAAAAAAAAAAAAAAAAAAAAAAAAAAAAAAAAAAGATGATAGTTCTCAGCGTAGCTGTGTGTGTATTGCGGAGGGAGGGGGCAGGGGGGAGGGGGGAGTCACTACTACTAGAGCCTCAGTTTCCCTATCTGTAAATCCAGAGCTATATTTGCTATTTGCTGCTCCCATCCTATTTGCTCCCCATCTTCTTGAGAACCTCCTAATCTCAGCCATCTTGGTTCTCCAGTACCTTTTACCATATTCCCTTGGAGTAGGGAGACGTTAGGGGTGGAGGACCCCAGACCCATGCCAAGGTCACAGACAACTGTGCTCTGCTAGGCCCCGCCCACTCCCCAGTCATAGGCACAACTCCGCTCCTCCCACACTTCTAGCTGCTCCTGAACACATCAAGGTCATTACTAGCTTAAGGCCTTTGTGCCAGTTGTGGCCTCAGCCTGAAAGATTCCTCTGCCACCCTGTCCCCAGGCTGCCTCCCTCTCATTTCAAGTCTCAACACTAAGAGACCTTTTCAGAGCGGCCTCTCTGACCCTCATCATCTCTTCACTTGCTTTTATTTCCTTTGTAGCTTTTGACATTGTCAGAGTGAATCTCATTTATTTGCACATTTCCTAGCTAATCATCTTGCCCTGCTGCTGTATAAACACCCAAAGAATCAACATCACTAATGCCTGAGCTCTTCTCTGCTGTATATGCAGTGCTTCGACCTATGCTTGGCACAATATTTGAGTGAATGAATGAGTGGGTTTGTTGAATGAATGAATGAACGAATGAGTGAGTGTTGAATTAGCTCTTCTGTGCACCTTCTGCGTGTTAGGTTCTATGCCAGTGTTCTGGACATTGAGGTCTGTGCGCTACCCCCAGCATCTTTGTGGGAGAGTTGGAGGTGTCTTGTGAAAACTCTGGAAACACCTAGAAAGGGCAGGAGGGAAGATTGTTAAGACCTTGTTCCTGTTTCTGTATGTGTGTGCGGAGGAGGATTGGTGTCACCCTCGTGTCCCTGCCTCTCCCCTGCAGAGAGAGCTTACTTCTGCCAGGACCAGTTCTTCTGGCGCGTGAGTTCCCGAGGTGAAGTGAACCAGGTGGACCAAGTGGGCTACGTGACCATCGACATTCTGGGCTGCCCGGAGGAGTAGTGCTCCCCTCCTGTGTCGGCACTGCAGTGTGGGTTCCCTGGGACTCAACCCACCGGGGAAGAGCCAGTTTGCAGGATACGAACTGGTGGGTCTGTTCCAGGGGGAGGCGTGATGGTGGGCTGGGTCCTCTCTTCCCACCTTTTTTTTTTGTTGGAGTGTTTTTAATAAAATTGGCTTCTTTAGTCTTGTGGAGCAGGTTAATTTATGTGTATACGCACGTGTGTGTGTGTGTGTGTGTACTTATCTAGCCAATTGAGTGCTTACTACGTGGCAGAGCATTCTGAGCACTTTGTAAATATTGACATTAACTTCTTCCTGCTAGGAAAATATAAGGTGATTGTTCTTATTTTACAGTTTAAGAAATGGCCACCCTAGTATTCACTCATCAAACACTCCTCGGGCCTCTCTATGGAGCCAGACCCTGGGTTAGGCCCTGGGGATAGAGTGATGAGTTGGGCTGTGTTGATTCTCAGGGATCTCTTAATGCTTCTCAAATTTTAGGGTGCTTAAGAATGCCCTCAGACTTGCTTACAATGCAGATTCCAGGTCCTGTTCCCCCCAGGCATCTCAACTCAGGTTCTGTAATTGCTGGAGGTGGGATCACACTTGACGAGTGTGGTGTGTGTGATCCTTATCTAAAGAGAGAGGGTGTGTGTGATTTTGTGTGTCATAGCTGAGGGTAGTGGGAATGTTTCCAGCAAAGATGACATCTGAACTTGAACTGAATCTGGAGGGATGAGTAAGAGTTTCTCCCTGGGCCTTAGGGCTGCCTTCTTAGATGGCAATTTACTAAGACTCATCAAACCTAAAAATGTGCCTGTTGTCTAACCCTGACACACGTGTGTCCACACATGGAAGAATGTTGCTCACAGCATTGTTTGTAAAGTGAGAAACTGGCAACGACCTAAGTACCCAGGAGTAAGATGGTGGATCAATAAAGTATGGATTACTTGCTAATGCTAACAGTACTACCCTTTATTTGGCACTGACTATGCCAGGCTCTGCTCCATGTGCTCATGTGTGTCATCACAGATAATCCTGAAACAGCCCCAGACAGGAATGTGTCTTATACTTTCACTGTTGGGATCCCCCCAATTTTACCAACAAGGAAGCTGAAGCGCAGAGCACTTACACAGCTCTCTGGCAGCCTCCTAGTCAGCGGAGTGGAGTTTGAATGTGGACTTTGGGGCAAAGGCTGGGAGAAGGGTGAAAGGCAGAGGGAACAGCAAATGGCTCAGCACTCTGGAGTGTGGGTTTAGCAGGTGGGCAAGAGGGGAGCAGAGAGGATTCTGGAATGGTTGAGACAGGGGTGGTAGGTTTGGCCCAAGGTTTGGGTTAATGCCGGTGAGAGCATAAACTAGACCTCACGGGACAGCAGATGGACTTGACGGGTCAGAGCAGGTGTATGGAGGTGACTTGATCAGATCTGATGATCTTCTGGATCTAGGGTCCAGGTGGGAGTTTAAGGTTTAGAGCTACTTCCTGAGCTTTGTCTGGGTGGGACCCTCTTCCCCAGCTCACCTATTTCTGAACCAGAAATGACTCAGTCCAGTCGGGCATGGTGGCATGTGCTTGTAATCCCAGCTACTTGGGAGGCTGAGGCTAGGGATCACTTGAGTCCGTGGGTTCAAGACAACCCTGGACAACATAGCAAGACATAGTCGCTCTAAAAAGAAAAAAAAGGAAAGAAAGAAAGAAATGACCCAGCCCCCTGGCAAACAAACATTCCCTGACATGGCTTGTTTAAAATCTCTCTGGCTCCTTCTCCCTCGAGATACTGACCCATTTCTCTACTTCTCACCCCCGTCCACAGTAAAACTCCCCCCAGTACAGTCCCCAGTGACCCAGTGACTGTTCTCACTTCTCAACCATCTCCAGCCTAGCTCCCACCTCACTACACCCTGGAAATGGCCACCTCTGATTTCTCCATGGCCAGACGCATTCAGGGAGATTTCCTGCTCTGTGCGCACGCTCCCCCAGCTCGCAGTTCCTTTGGCATAGCTGATGATGTCCTTCTTGCTGAAATTCTTCCTCGCTTGGTCTCTGGGTCCTGGTTCTCCTCCCACCTCATTGGCTGCAGCTTTATTCCAACCGTTAAATGATAGCTCGCCCTTGCACTCAACCCTTGCACCTCTCCGCTGCATGTACACATTCCCTGTGATCTTATTTAGCCCTACAGCCTTAAATAGCCTCTGTCTGCTAAAGACGCTGGAATTTATCTCTCCAGCCTTAACCTCTCTCCTGAGTTCCAGACTCCACTGTTCAGCTGCCAACTCCATGTGGTCCTTGGGTGCCTAATAGGCATTTTACCTTGCAGGTACAACTGATCTTTTCTTGGGCTTCGCCTTCCAAACACGCTCCTCCATTAGTCATCACTACTTCAACAGAAGACACCACCTGCCCTCAATCCCAATCTGTCTCAGTCTGGACTCAAAGTCCTTCCAGCACAGGGTTTATCAAGATTGGCAAACTTGACATTACAGCCAGATAATTCTTTGCCGTGTGTCCTGTAGCTTGGAGGATGTCTTCCTCCAGGAAGTAGTGCAATCTGTGGACAGATGTCAGCATTATTTGATATCAGTCTTCCCCCCATCCCAGGTCCTATCATAAAGGCATGAGGGTGAAGTGCAGGGAGGTGATGGTGAATCTGCAATGCACAGTCAGGCAGCCTTAGTTCAAGCCTAGATGGCACAGTGGCCTCCACCCACTAGATGCCAGTCTCATACCCCCTGCGGCTGTGACAACCCGAAGTGTCTCTGAATACTGACAGATGGTGGGCAACTACTGTCTCCAGCAGTTATTGTCATAGAGAACAGTTGCTAAAATAAACATATAGACAAGTCGATCTGTCCTAAGTACACGTTCCAATCAAATCTGCAAACTGAACACAAGCCAGCATCCAGATCCAGAAACGGAGAGTCCCAGCACCGGAGAAACCCCCTGTAGTCACTGTTCCTTTGTCCTGGGTGCAGCGGGAGTTACCACCATTACCTCAAACAGCTGAGATAGATCCTGACTAATGTTTACTATATTTAGATAGCATTTTATGATACTCTGCTGTGCCTGGCTTTTGTTCCTCATATTATCTTTACGAGATTCACTCCTTTTGTTTGTGAATTACAGATTGGCTCATTCTCACCGCAGTGTAGTATTTCACAGCATGAATGGGCACTATTTGTCTAGTCATTTGATGGACATTTGGGGAGTTTGCAGTTTGAGGCTCTTAGGAGCAGTGTTGCATCAACACTCTTGTCAATGTATTTTGCCACTTTGCCACTTCTCTTGGCATAAACCTGGCATCGAAATTGGTGGGCATGTGGATGTTCACCTTCAGCAGATGTGATCAACAGAGGTTTCACCGTGCTTTACCCCAAGTGGCTTTATCCATCTCTGCTCCCACCAGCAGTGTAGCAGTACTGCCAGGAGTCCTTCTTGACTCCTCTTTCCATCACAGGAATGTCCAGTCCAGCAGCGGGCCCCGCAGGCTCTGTTCCAACTCCCCCGTGCTCGGGGAGAGGGTGGGCGGCTAGAGGCAGAAGTCTCCTAGTTAGGTTCTCAGCTTCCACTCCTGCCCTTCTTTAACTGAGTCGTCACCCAGCAGCCAGCGTGATCTTGGTAAAACAGAAGTCAGTTTGCAGAGTCCCCTGGTTAGACACTGCCCAGTGGCTTCCCTGTAGATGGGACAGGAATTCAGTCCCCACCCCAAGCTTCCAGGAGTCCACGTGATCTGCTCTCCTCTCCTCACTCACCTTCCCTCCACCTCCTCACTGTCCAGACCCTTGTCCCTGGACAGTCCAGTCACCTTCGTATTTGCCCTTCTCTCTTCCGGAGACCCCTTCCCACTGGGCTTCGCCTCTCTTTGTCATCAGTGAGGTCTCAGCTCAAGTATCACATCTTCTCAGATTTAGCCAGAGAGGTTTTCTTAGGCTATACTTTGGCGCTGTTTTTTCTTAACATATACCACAATCTCAAATTACCTTGTCTACGTGCTTACACTTAGGTTTCCCTCCTCACTGCTCCTAAGTTTAAGTCACACCCGGGCAGTCTGTCTCATTAAGGTCTCGCACTGGGCCTGGAGCACTCTGGCCTGGAACACAGGACTGCCATGGCGGTGTTGAATTAATGAGTGAATGAGTGAATGAATGAGTGAACGAATCCCTGATATTCAGGAGCCCCCGGCAGAGGTGGGCCTGGGTTTCAGGTGTTGGGACGGCTCTCAGCTGCAGGTGGGGTTCTCAAGGAGCTGAGGGTGGGGTGCAGACGCCAGGGCCTCCGAGCCAAGTGACCAGATTCGGAGGCTCAGCACAGCGGGCACTAGGACCCTGAGTGGCGCCGCGTCCGGCGCGGGGCGGGGGGCGGCGGGCGAGGGGGAACCCGCTCTTTCTGCTCCAGGAGCCGGGCTGCGGCCACTTGTGCGATCGGGGCCGTGTCGCGGCCGCCCGGCCCCTTTCTGCACCATGAGTCGTAGGTTCACCGTCACTTCGCTGCCCACCGCGGGGCCCGTCGGGACCCCTGACCCGAGGTCCCACCGGCATTCAGCGGCGGATCTCCCGGATCTCCGCCACCTCTCAGGGGAAGACGCCAAAGGTAGAGGCCGCAGGGGGAGGGGCCTGCGGCGCGGGGGCGGGGCGAGCGCGGGGGCGGGGCCTCGGTGGGCGGGTCTTCTCGGAGGGGGCGGGGCCCGCCCTGCGCAGGAGAGCTACCTACCGCGGGCCAGGGAAGGACCGGACTTGGCCCTGGCATGGGTGGGAAGGAAGAATGGATGGGAAATTGTGGAGGGAGGGGCCAGACTCAAGGGGGTGGGGCCACAGGGCAGAGGGTGGGGCTAAGGCATCTTGCGGTAGAAGGGCAGAGGTCCTGGGGGGCTAGACCAGAGAGCGCTAAAGGGGCGGGGTGGTCTAGGGTGGGGGGCGGATCCAGAGGGGAGAAGGTCGACTCAGAGAAGGGGGAGGGTTGGCTGGTTACGGGGCGGATTCGGAGCTAAAGGGAGGAGGCCTGATTAGCTAGGTTTGGAGGCAGGAAAGGTCGGGACCAGAGGGCGTTGGGCCAGGAAGGGAGGGTGAGGTCAGGGTAGACAGTTGGGTCGAGGACGGGCGCAAAGTGAGTCCGGCTCACTGAGGCGGGCCGTTTGTGCGGTGGGCTCGCCCATCCTTGGCCTCCTTGGAGGCTTCGCGGTCTGCACTGGGTGTCCGGATCAATCCCGGGAAGGAGACGGGAGGAAAAGAGATGACTGTGGGCCCCGGGTGCCTCGATCCTGGGAGGGGCCGGCGGGAAGCCACTCAGCCCCCTCTGCTTCAGCCCCAGAGCGGCGGTGGGGCCGGCCCGGGGGTTCTGGCGAGCTCTTTCTCGCGGGCCCAGTTCGGGGTCTTGTATTGGAAATTACATGCCGGGCGCAGAAGAGAGGGGAGGGGAAGCTCCTTCTAGCCTTCGGCGAGGAAACAGCATCTTCTCCGAAGGGGGCATCTGTCAGGGGTCCCCTCCCTGGCTCTGCGCCCTCAGGTCTGGAAGGAAAGCGGTGAACTGGCTTAGAGTGGCCCCCGCGCAAGGGAGGAGGAAGAACCTCCCGGACCGCCAGGGGTCGCTGCTGAGCCGCAGGTGAGCTCACCCTGACCCCTGCAAAACTAAGCACCAGAACCGACAGAGGGGCATCTTCGGGCTCCTTTGGCGAAATTGCTAGGTTAAGATGACCTAACAGACCTGGCTTTCCGATGCCCCGGGCCTCGGGAGCCCGTTGCCTCCTGGCCTCTCACGTTTATTGGATTCCTTCCATTCCTCAACGTAATCTGCCTGTTTCCTTCTCGTTTTTATCAGCACCTTTATCATCCTTTCAGATTTAAAAGTCACCTGCTGGGGCGGTCCTCTGGCGCCTCCTTTTCTCTTCCCACCACTCTGACTGGGCCTCACATCTTCGTCCACTTCCAAAACTTACCCCAAACCTGGCGGCATCTCTGCTCCTATGTCCATCATCTCTCACACTCCAGCAGCCACAGCCTCCTTATTGGTCTGTCTGCCCCATTTCCATCCTAACCTCCCTCCAAAAAGCCCACCATCCCCTGTAGGGTAAGGCTAAGCCCCTAGTCAATCATAAACTTTTCTGGTCTGTGCCTGGTGTAGCTGTCTGCGTTCACCTCCCCATCTCCGTTAGCCAGGGGGAAGGTTCTCGGGGGCTGTTAATTACAGCTCATGTAGCCTCTTCTGAAAGCCTTGTCCCCTTGCTCCCAGACAGAGGTAGCCACTCCTCTTGTGCACGCCCGCTGTGCCATTACACACGGCCAGTGAATGGCACTTCACTTATTCCCTGTACATGTCTCCTGCACCTTAAGGTCAAGGACCAAATTCTTTTCTCTTTGTGTTAGAGTTTCAAGTCCAGAGCCTGGCACTTAGGATGTGGCATGGCTGTAGACTCCCGTTCCTGCCACCCCTGTCCCTCCCTCCAGTTCCCTGACTCCCGGCCTGAGAATCAGCTGCCCCTCTCTCCTGTCCCAAGGTGATTTGCAGTCTTCCCGTCGCCATTTCCAAGTTCCTGCATATTGAAGCAAAGCGTGGTTCCCATCTTAGGGTGTGCAGGTGCGTGTGCAAACTAGATGTGAGTCCGGAGTGCCATTGCTTGTGGCAGAGCTGGTGTTCGGTGTATCGTTGTGTGTCCTGAGAGAGGAGCCTCACACTAGCCCTGCTGACCTGAGGGGCTGCCAGTGCGTCAGTGCTTGTGTGTGTCACTGTTCCTGGGTGCTGATGGGCTGGTGCTGTGTGTCTCTCTGTGGGGTCCCTGTGTGCACCACTGTATTGGAAGTTCTAGCTTGAGGATGACTCTGGTGGCTTCACCTTTGAGGCCCTGGGTAGCCTCATCTCAGCACTTCCTCCTCAGTAGGTCATCGGGTGGGGAAGGGCTCCCTTTGGGAAACAACATCTGGTGGTATCCATCCCACAGCTGTTTTTGTATCAGCCTCTGGCCCCAGGGAGATAGATGTTCTCCTCACCTCTTGTCCCTGCTCAGGCTGAGAGGGAGAGATGGCAGCTTGTGGCAGAGGAGGGAGGGTGGGGGAGGGCTTACAGAGCACTGGTTTTGAGAGTTATCTGTTATCCTTGGACCAAGGAAGTGACAGTTGCCCTTGGAGTTGCCTCTGGCTAGGGGGTTGGCTGTAGGAAGGAACATGAGTTGTGGAGGGGAGTAAAGCGAGTCAGCGGCTGAGCCGTTAGTTCTGGACTGCAGCCCCATGCCTCAGTTTCCTCATGTGTAGAGTGGGAAGACTCACGAAGGCCTAACTGGATAATGGCGGGTCAGGGACCAGTTATTGGAACTCCCAGCTACTCTCCCAGTCCTTTCTACCACTCTCTGTGCCTCAGTTTGTCATGGGGGGAGACAGGTTAATAGGAGTTGGGAAATACCCTCACGGAGTGAGAGGGAGCCGATGTAAGCCAGGGGGTTGAGACAAGACCATGGCCTAGCCCTTCCACACTCTAGGTCAGTCTTTGTTGTAGCCTTGAAACTGGGCCTCAGTTTCACCCAGTGTTACAGAAAGGGAAGGAAGCTATTTGAGGGGCTTTCTCACCATAGAAGGCTCAGGTTCTTTGGAGATCTAGATCCGTGAAGTTTGCTGCTTTTCCCATCCCCAAACCTCAGGTTTCAGTCTCTCTACCTGTAAATTGGGAAGAAGGACGCTGAGTTATGGGTATAAATATCTGATCTGGAGAGCTCCAGCCTGTCTGAGGAGTTCTCCAGCCATCCCCTCCTCAAACCAGTACTCAGACCCTCACTGCCCAGTACCTCAACCCAAGGTGAGCCCTGGGAATCTCCATGGTAACAAACTGGTTATGAACGGGGCTGCAGTTGCCATGGTGACAGGCTGCTCGCTTGCGCTCTCTCTCTCTCTCTCTCTCTCTCTCTCTCTCATCCTTCTCATGTCCCCTCCCCTCTTCTCAATGAACCAGAGCGATCTGTGGGGCCCCAGTTCTCCAGGTGGGGTGGGGGTAGGGGTGGGTGCAGTGAGAAGGGGGTCCAGATTGAGAAAGAGGGAAGATAGGCTGACTCTGTAGGGGAATGAGGGGCTGTTGGGGTGCCATTGCCATGGTGATGGGGCTGCAGCCTGTTAATTAAGCCCCCGGTTGCCACGGAGACGATGGTGGTTGACGTGCTCTGCAGCGAGCCCTGTGTGTGGGGTGTGCTGTGCACTGGACTCATCAATTCACTGCAAGGTTTTGGGTCTGGAGGATGGGGTGTGCAGGTAGGGGAGGAGAGTGAAGGAAGGGGTTCAGGGCTGTGGCTCCATGAGGCCAGAGCTGGAGGTGGGTGGGTTAGTTGATGGGGATGATGATATGGACCTAAGTATGGATGGAGACTGAACCACTGGGAAGACCTCCGTGCCTGCCTCCCATGGACCGAGGATCCCATCAGTTGGCTTCCGCTTTCCCCCAAACAGTTCCTGATCCTGATTCAGGGGACGGGCCCTGGGCTGGAAGTCAGAGAGTTGGATTCTAGTGCCTGTCTACCACAAGTTCACCCTGTGTGAAAAAAATATGCATCTCCATTTCTAAAGTCCAGTATATCCATAATTGGGTGCGGTAAGAATAATTTATTAAGTCTCTTCCAGTTCCTGAATCCTGATACTTGGGAGGCAGCTTCTGTGAACTTTTTTCTTTCTGAGAAGCATAAGGTGGGAGGGGATGAGTTTTAGACTTGAGTTCAGGAAGAGGGCTCCGCCCAGCTGTGTGTCTTGTGTTTCTTTAAGGGGGTGCTCTTAGCTTCTCCTGGGGCCCTGATGGGCATGGGGTGCTGAGCTGGTAACTATGTTCCTGGGGCTTAAAGTGGAGGCTCGCCTTACTGGCTACAGCCAGGCTGGCAGTGCCGGAGGCATCTGCAGTGTGTTTGCTCAGTCTCACCACAGAGGGGGTTGACTTGAGGCTTGAATAGAGATCATTCTGGGGGGGGGTGTGTGGTAGTGAACTGAAGGGCTGGAGTCTCCCCTTGTGACTGTCTTCTCACTTGGTCTAAGCTCCTCAAGAAAGGCTCCTTGGGTTTAGTCGGCGATAAGTGGACAGAACACTAATATGTTTTCAGAGCAGGATGAAGTCCCTTGGAGTATGTAGCCCAGTTTTACAGATGGAGATGCAGAGACCAGAGAGAGGAACTCCGTTTTGCCCAGTGATGCACTTGGATCTAGGGTCCTCCCTGGTTGGACTCAGCTCCTGAATGGCCAGTTCTCTAGACCACAGCTGAAGGGAAATCCCCCCAGGGGAGCATCCAGACTTGGGGTTGCCAAAAAACCTCAGCATCTATTTTTTCACAGTAATTCTCACACAATTATAACTGCATGTTTTACGATGGTTCCTGTCTACAGAGTAGTGAAAAGGCACAGCTCTTCTGCTGCTGCTGCTGGTGTGTGGTGTGGAGTGCCTAGAAATTCTTGCACCATGGCCTACCCACCTGTTACCCTCTTAGCCATCACCACTCCATACTGCCCTGACCCTTTCTGTGGTTTCTATCTGGAAGAATCAAGAAGACCAATCCTCATACCTTGTATGAATGACTATCTTGTCACTCAAAGACCCCCCCCCGGAGTGTCCACAAAATCCGGTGGCAGTAAAATCTTATTGGTGGGTCCTTCAGGTACCCCTTTCAGTCCGCTGTGGGGTTCCGTGGTCGACCTCATCCGAGCAGCGGGCTCTGTCCATGGTTCTGAAAAAAATCATTCCCTATGGCAGGGTGTCCGGCCTTATGTATGGATTTTTAGGACCCTCGAAGGTCTTCTTGGGCCACCTTCAGTGTCAAGCTGAGAGGCCACTCTAGACCTAACTGAGATCTGAGAATGAGTAAAGAGAAATTCAGCTCACACTTAGTCCTTGTTCTTTTTTTAGCAGTGAGGCATCAGAGGCTGCTTTGGGTAGACGGCATCCTGCTCCTCCTGTTGGAGGCAGGGCCTGTTTCAAAAGAAGTTTGTTGAGGCAAAGAGTCCTAAACTTGAAGAAGCAAGCTGTATTCCAGACCATGTCCTGCCACTTGGTGGTCGTGTGTCTGCAGGCACATGACCTCTGCTCCTCTTTGGGGGTTAGCTTTTCCATCCACAAAGTGAAAGCTGTGCTTTAGCTAAGGTGATAGGTCTGAATCTCTCCAGCCCAGGGGCTGTCCTGGGACTTGGAGAGGCAGTGCTGGGCGTTAGAGTGAGTCTGAAAATCACTTCCCCTCATTCTGTCATTTCTCTTACGTGTTTAGCTCTTTCAGAGCTGCAAAGGGTCCAAACTCCTGGTGCCACTTCCTGAAACCCTATCACTGGCTCAATCCTGAATTCTGGGGGTACCAAGGTGTCCTGGGACGGTCTAGCTTCTGAAAGACTGGTTGGGGAGGGAGAGCAACACAAAGAGCATGTCAGCACTGGAATCCTCGGAGAGCAATCCTGGATTAGGGGATTAGACACCCCTCCTCCCTCCCTCCCCTTCCCCTGCCCCAGGAAATCAGGTTCCAAACCAACTGGTGGCCTCATTCCCCCTCCCCCCCACCCTGTCCCTGGCCAGTCTCGGACCAGCTTGCCTTCCCTAGAGGCTGCACCATCTTCAGTGGGGAGTCAGCGCTCCCTCAAAACTCACTACTGCCGTCTCTCCTCCACCACATCTCCTTTCCAGGATCATTCCACAGTCAGAGGGTCCTTGTCTGTGGGCTCCAGGGGTTTGCCTTGGGGGGCAGGGGCTAGGACTCCCATCAGACTAAGCACAGCGGAGGGTTGACTGCAACTCTTTAGGCACTGTTTCTCCTATTTTAAGGTAAGATGAGCCAGACGGTTCGGTCCAATGACCCTGAACTGCCCTGGGGGCAGCACAGTACTTCAGCTAAGAGCTCCGGCCTCTGCAGCCCCCACCCCCCACCCCAGCTCCAACCTCTCGAACAGAGATCTGGGAGAGGATCTGGTTCGCTGTCCCTCTTTAGGACTGGCCTCCCAGCTTTGCAGACAGCCCCCACCCCCAGGATCCATATTCTACGGTGTCCTACCCTCACCACATCAGCCCTCCCAGCTTCCCCCAGGGGTCACCCCAGACCCCCAGCCAGGCAGCCGCTGCGGGGCCGCCTCCCCGCGGCCGCGACCTAGTTCCCTGCCGTTATTTTTAGGGCGCGGGATGGCACCTGCCCACGTGCCGGCCCCGCCTGCGCCGGAGAGTGGGGGGCAGACGGAGCTGCGTCTGCTCAAGGGAGGCGAGGCCTCCGTCGCCCGCAGCACCCCTTCCCTTCCCACCCGTGCGAGCCCCCAGTTTTAGTGCGAGGGGGCAGCCAGGCGCGCTAGGCCCGCCCCGCGTCCCTGCTTCTTCCTCCCTCCCGGGCTCCCCCCCAAAACCCCGCCAGTGGCTCACGCCTCCTGCATACGGGATGAGGTGAGCAGCGCCGCCGCTGAGAGGGGGCGCGCGCGGGAGTGAGCGTGTGTCCGTGTGCGAATGTGTGTGCGCCGGGCGGGCGGGCACTGCAGCTTCTTCCTCCGTGGAGCGGAGAGCGAGAGCTAGAGCGAGCGAGCGAGCGGCCGAGGCGGGCAGCGGGGCGCGGGCGCGGCGGCGCGGCCATCCGCCACCATGCTCAACAACCTGACGGACTGCGAGGACGGCGATGGGGGCGCCAACCCCGGTAAGCGGCGGCCCGGGGGCGGCGAGGGAGTGGGCGGCTCGGAGCTAGGCGGCTCGGGGGTGAGCGCCGAGCGGGGGCCGCCTCCGGCGAAGAAGAGGCTGGAACTGGCCGGGGCGGTGGGCGCTCGCGCGGCCTGGAGTCCGGCTCCGTTGGAATGCGCCAGGCGCTGTCCGAGGTTCTGGAATGCGCCGCGCCTCAGGGCAGGGTTGGGGGCCCTGGGGCTGCCGTCGCCTGCCGCCGGCCGGGGGCGGACGTGGGTTAGCCGAGCGGGGGAGGCGGTGGGAAGGGGGTGGGAGAGCTAGAAGCAGCTGACGTGGAGCTCGACGGGCGGGAGGAGGGCTCCTTTCCCCGCGAAGGGACCCCGGCGTCCTGGCGCAGAGCGCTGACCGGCGGCGGGGAGGGTGTGTGGGGGCGCAGTCTGCTGCAGTCCCTGGTTCTTAGACTTCTAGCCGAAAGGTGGGGGCAGGCGTCCATGGGGTTTGGAGCTACAGGACAGCCCCCGTCCGGGCTGCGGTGCCTCCTTAAGGGGACACTTGGTGCAGTCCAGGCCCCCTCCCCCAGGGCTGCCCGAGGTCCGACCTCGGAGGGAGGGAAGCGTCCCTCCCCCGGAGATTTTCCAGCTCTACTTTGCGGAAGCTCCCTCTCCCTCGCGCGTTCCCGTGGGTTCTGATTCAGGACGGGAAGCAGCTCGCCCCCCATTCTCCCCTCGTCCCCCTTCCCATCCGTGCCCTAGGGCGGCAGCGAGGTTCCGAGGGTGGGGCGGGGGCAGGCGAGTCTTTCTGGTCGGTTCTGCCGCTCTCCCGGCGAGGCCTCGGGAGCGGGGTCCCAGCGGCCGGATTCTCCGCGCCGCGGCGTGGACACTGCGGACGCGCTGCGGTGGGTGCGGAGACTCGCGGGAGCCGAGGGGCTGGGAGCAAGTCCTTTCGCTGCCCCGACTCCCCCCCGCCCTCCCTCGCGGTTTCTCTGCTCCGAGGTCTTTGGGGCCAGCCACCTCCTCCG
>PVHY01025879.1:0-17889 GCA_004024945.1 Uropsilus gracilis
GTTATCGCCCGCAGCCTCCCGGACACTTGACAAACGGTCCCGGCCGCCTGGGTGCTCGGGGCGCACAGCCACTCCGGCGGGGTCCCCCGCTCCCGACGGCATTACCCCGGAGGCCGCGGGGGCGCCCGATGTTTGCACCAAGTCCGAGAGCCGCGCCGTGAGGCAGAGCCGCGTGGAAGGAAAAGGGCACGTTCAAAGGGTAAGAAGAGTCGTTACGAGCGTCGGGAGAAGCGATTTACTCAGCTTGGCTATGGCAGTAGCACAAAATCGGAAACAAGTGGGAAAACGAACCAGTCGAAGGAGGGGAAGGGAGGTTCTTGCTGCACTATAATACACACAGAGTCCTCCAGTCAAGAACAGGGCTCCAGGAAGCCTAAAAAAGTGTCGATCCAGGCGCCCCCGTCAACCGAAACTCCCATTCGCTCCCATTACCGAAATTAGAAAGTCCTACTGCTTTGGTGTTGTATTCAAGAACAAACGGCTGAAAGCTGAAGTTTATATTAAAAACGCTGTGAGACCGGGCGCGGTAGCGCGTGCCTTTAATCCCAGTCTTGCAAGGGAGGCCGAGACTGGGAATCGCTTGAGTCGAGGGTTCGAGCGAGACCTAGACTCAAAAAAATAGCTGGGCGTGATGGCGCGCGCCTGTAATCCCAGATACCTGGGAGACTGAGGCTAGGGATCGCTTGAGTCAGTGATACCGCGGGCAACAAGAGTCTGGGGTTCCCGGGGCAAAATAGCGAGACCTAGTCTCAAAATTAAATACATACATACATACATACATACATACATACATACATACATACATACATACTCTGTGAGTTACTTATTAAAACTATTATGTAGCTTTTTCCTCTGAACATCGAAGTCGCCAGCGCGCGGCCTGGCTAGGGGATGCGGCGGTATCCGCCATGTCGAGGCTCTGGGCCAGCGGGAACGGGTGACCAGGACGGCTCTAGGCAGCGGGCGTCCCGACTACAAATCCCAGAGGCCTTTGGGCTCGGCGCTGCCTCCCGCGAGAACTCGCGAGCAGGGGGCGGGGCCCCCCGGCTGACCAGGTCTGGCTTCTGCTCGGGATGCTGCGGGCTTCGGGTGGCGGGGTCTAGAGTGCCGCGGGCTTAGTGGTCCAGAGCTGGGGTAGGTGAGGCGCCCGGGCTCCCAGGGTTCGGTCCGACCCGCGATTTCTGGAACCTCTGATCTGCACAGAGGTGTGGTGGGCTGGGGGGAGCCAGCCGAGAAGGGGAGATGGTGAGAAGTGCGTCTGGTTGTGACTGTGTCTCCGGTTTGTGTGGCCGAGTAGAGGGAGCTGTGAGGGCGGGAGGGAGGGTTTGATTGGCGGTTTGGATGGTGCCTGTGCGGTTGGCGTTTCATCGTGGGGTCGGTTGTGGCACTGTTTGCGAGCGTGGTGGGTTTTGTTTGTTTGTTTGTTTTGTTTTGTTTTTCAATCTCCGTGTAACTGTGTCCGCTGGCTTGTGTAACGTTGATGACTGCTGAATTGTGGGGTGCTGTAACTGTGCAGTGTGTGTGTTTCTCCGTGATGTGTGCCCACCGCGCTGTGTGCGCGTGTATCTGTGATCCCGTTGGTTACCTGTGAAACGTTGGCACTGTGTCATTATGATGTGTGGCGCTGGGAATGTGATTGTGGGGTACCTGTGACTGCGTCCCCGAGGTGTGTGCCTGTGTGGCTAAGGGAGACGCATTGCGTGTGGGTTTGGGCTGCCTGCGAGCCCGTGGTGAGAATGAGTTTGTGTGACTGATGTAGCACTGTAGGTGTGGGGCTCCTTTGTGTCTTTGTGCCGCCAGTCTGTTCTCAGGCTCTGTCCCCAGGAATTGCAGAGCCCAGGGACAGACCCTGAGCTTGCTGGGACTGAGCAGGGCGCCCTGAATTTCTCTGACCTGTATCTGTAGTTGGTGGGCGGTAGGTGGACCTGGGCTCCCCAAAGAGCCTGCTGTTGCCTGACTCCTTTCTCCCTCCTCAGCTCTGTCCCGCTAGCCCAGAGGCCTCCAGAGTGGAGTAAGCAATGGCTGTTGACCATCCACGAGGCATCTGTCTGCAAGGTAGCTTTCCCTTGTTTCCTGCAACCCCCTTTTCTCTGTCAGGACAGGAGTTGCTTTCCTTCTTTTGAAAAATTCTTGCCCATCAGCTGACCTGCCCCCTGGAATTTCCCTTTTGAGGAAATATGGTTAGTTGCAAAGGCCGGCACACACTCACCTGATTTTCTTACTATTTAAGTGGCTAATTATTTTTCTATGCAAAGTCTTTTTAAAAATACTATTTCTAATGATAAAAGTAAAACATGATTATTTTAAAAGTACAGGTTCCCGTGGACTGTGGTGGAAGACTGTGGGTGCTTCTGTGATGGGAAAGTTAGGGTAACTTGGAGTTGGGGTGCTACAGAAGTCTATAGTGTTCAAAATACTAGCAAAACTGAAATAATCATACTTCACTAATAAAAAACAAGTATAGGCGTCCCTAATAAAAAAAATTAATTCCCAGTAAAAACACTGCTGACATGTTGATATTTCTTCCCAGTGTTTTTTCTGTACATTTGTAAGAATTTTTAAAACTAAATTGATTCAGCATTTTTAGCATCCAATTTCATAAAGTTATATATATATTTATATTTTTTAAATTTAATTTTCTAATTTTCTTACATCTTTGGTCATCTCATAAAGTTATATTTAAGTATTTTCTTACACAATTTAATTTTGTAACATTCTTAGAGATACATATTTATTTGAATGTCTATGGCTTTTATTTAAAATTATAGAAATGGTTTATTTGTGCAGTTTAACAAATAATCCTAAGATTCTCTAAGGAATACCTAGATTAAAAAGTAGAATACAGCCATCTCTAATGAAGCTCCCTGCACAGACAGGGCTTCTCTGTTTTCTCTGGTGAAATCTGTTTTCTTTGTCTTTCATTAGTACGTCAGTAATTATGTACAAATCTCAGAGCAATGTAGGTTGTGATGTTTGTCTTATTTTCATATTTCATGTGAATAGACATTCTCGTGTCTTTTTCATAAAAAAAGTTTCTGAACTTCATGTTTTCCATATCTGTATACTGTAACTATAGTTTATTGTTTTTCTTTACTTTATTCCATTATATCCCTGTATCACAATTTACTACTTATCTGTTCTACTAAATAAACAGCGTAGTTACTTCCAGGAGGTGCTGGCTATTACAGCAATGTCACTATGAATAGTTTTGTATACATATTTGGGGGCCCAAGTTTTTGTTGTTGTTGTTGTTTTTTGAGACTAGGTCTTGCTATTTTTCCCTGTAGAACTGCAGGCTCACGTTGCCCGGGGTACCACAGACTCAAGCAATCCCCAGCCTCAGCTTCCCAGGTAGCTGGGATTACAGGTGCATGCCACCATGCCCAGCTATATGTTTTTTGTAACTAGATCTCACTACGTGCCCCCAGCAGGACTCGAACCGCGATCCCTGGCCCTGGCTGTGGCTTCCTAGGCTGCCGCTTACAGGCATGCGCCACCATTCCCAGCCCCCCAAGTATTTCCTTAGCATATATATAATTCAGTTGCTGAGAACTAGGGTTTATACATTTTCAATTTTACTAGATAATGTCTAACTGTTCTAGAAAGATGTTATGTAAGCACTTTACAAGTATTTTACTCATACCTCTTGCTCCATATCCATGCCAGCCTAGGGTACTATTTTACTTTTAAACTTTTGTCACTTTGGTGGCTGTCTAAGGTTATCACATTTAATTGATATTTTCATTACTACTAATGAAACTGAAAACCAGTTCTTGGTCACATGGACATATTCTTTTGAAAACTGCATGTTTAGTTATTTTGTCAATCTTTTAATAGGCTGTTTTTCTTTAGCTCTCTCTCTCTCTCTCTATATATATATATATATCTTCTGTATAATTGGCTCTTGTCTGTTTTATGCATGATAAATATTTTCTACTTGGCCTTGACTTTTTAGTCTAGGTGGTTTGATGGAAAGTTCTGGATATCAGTGTAATGAAATCTTTCCCAATGATTAGTTCTTGCTTAAGAAATTTTTTGCTACCTTGAGATCATGAAGATTTTCTTGTATTCTGTTCTTAAAGTTTTTCAGTTTGTGCCTCTAACATCTAGGGCTTTGTACTTTTTAAGAGTTGATTTCTGGAAGCAAATAGAAGTTGTAGAATATACATAGTGTAGTATTTCCTTTTGTGTTGACTGCCAGAAGTTTGAACACTACAGATAATGGTCAATCGTAAAAATAATTTTTGTCTGAGTTTTTTATATTTAAATACCTAGGACCTTTGTTTCTGATTTCAATTTTTTTTTTTTAATTCTTAGCTTCCTCAAATACATTTTTCGAAGTGGGAGGATATAAAAATAAGATACAAATTTAGATATAAATGTAGATATTTAACTTCTAAAATCTTCAGATAGATTAAATCTTAGGTTTTTTTTTGGGGGGGGGTTGCGACTAGGTCTCATTATTTGCCCACAGGACCGCAGGCTCACGTTGCCCGGGGTACCATGGACTCAAGCGATCCCTAGCCTCAGCTTCCCAGGTAGCTGGAATTACAGACACGTGCCACCACGCCCAGCTATTTTTTTGGGACTAGGTCTTGCTATGTACCCCCGGCGGGACTCAAACCGCGATCCCTGGCCTCAGCCACTTCATAGGCTGAAGCTTACTGGCACGAGCCACCGTGCCCAACTTAAATCTTAAGTTCTAAGTTACAAGAATAGTACAAAGAATTCTGTTTACGCTTCACTCTGTTTACATTTTGCTTCATTTGCATAATCATTCCCATGAAAAATCTAGTCGTTTTCTGTCTTTCTGTATACAGATGTGAACAAATGCATACACATATGGCACAGAGTTGTGGACCTAAGTCCCTTAACTACTTCCATGTCTCATTTCCTATGACTAAGACTATTCTCTTACCTAACCACAATTATTTAATTTCTTACTGAAATTTAAAATTTTAAGAATTATCAATGTTGTTACCTAATCCACAGTTCTATTCAATATTATTCAATATTATAATGTTTTTGTATCAATCCACTTACCCTTACCCTCTCCCTTTTACCTGAAATTTTCAGGGTACAATCTAGAATCACACACTGGATTTAGTTGTGTTCGCTTTTAGTCTCTTTTAAAAAAGTAATTTATTTATATATAAACTTCACATATCTGTGATCTTTGGGGTTCACCCCCCTCCCTGACTGTTTCCACCCTGTCCTATCCTCCTATTCCCCCAGGTTGTGTACTTCAATTTGGTTGTTGGCTTGTTTTGACTTTTCTTCATGGATTTTCGTTTATCTTTCCCATGTCCCATATAGTAGTGAAACCATTTGGTTTCTATTTTTTTTCTTTTTGACTTGTTTCTGCTAATATGAATTCTTCTAAGTCCATCTATTTTATCATAAAATCGTCCAATTTGTCGATTAGTAGTAATATTACATTGTGTATATATACCACATCCCCTTTTAGTCTTTAATCTGGAAGAATCACTCTTTCTTGGTCTTGGGGTTTTTGAAGAGGACAGACCAGTTATTTTGTAAAATGTACTTTAATTAAGGTTTGTGTGATGGCTCCTTATACTTACATTCAAATTAGACATTTTGTGGCATTTCAAATCAGGGGATCCATGGTATATATTTGGAGAGCTTGATTTCAGTGGCTGGCTAAGGTGTATTTATTATATTTCTTCACTGTAAAATAAATGGTTACCTCTTTGTAATTAATTCTTTGTGGGAAGACTTTGAAACTATAAAGACCTTTAGCAGTTTGACCAAACCTTAACCCACTACTTTTCACATTCATTAGTGTTTTAATCTGCATCCATTATGATTAATGGTGCTTTCAAAATGGCAGTGTATTTTTTAAATTCTCCATCATTTAGTCTTATTCATCAGCATTAACATAAAGAAATGCTCCTTTCTCCCCTATTTTATTATATCAGTAAGAATCCAGATTTTTACTCAGTTGGCTGTAATCTATTACTGTATTTTTTATGTGCAAGTTGTCTTGGATTTGACCAGTGAGGGCATGTCCAGGCTGGCTGCTGTGACCTTTTGTCTTCCACAGGGTTGCCTGAGGGTTTCCATGCTTTGCAGGACATGTGACATTACAGGCTTACGTCTAGATGCACCCTGAGCACCATTGTGGAATGAACATTTCTCTGGAGCCCAGTTCCTTACAGTAAAGAATATTGAGAAAACAAGACCTTGGTGATAGAACAATAGCATCTGTCCTAGTGTTCCCCCATCCATACTGGTGTCTCCCTACTCCATCTGTTAAAACACAACTCTCATGAGCCTCACTATAGTTACTAAGTTGTTCAACTCAAGAATATATAAAAATGATTTTAGAATGAAAATCAAAATAAATAGAACTTAGCATCTGTTTATAGTTCTCATTGTCCTTACAGTAAGGGTACACAGTTAATACATTGTGTTCCAGTTTCTTTGGAGTATGGTTTATCCCCTCTTTCAATTTGGTTATGTTATTCACTTGAAAAAAATTTAGGTTCATTTATTCCTGTTGGCATTGCTTTTGCCTTTATTTGATTGTATGACTATGTAAAATTAATACGACTCCCAAAGTTAAATCTATACAAAACAGGACAGTGAAGAGTTTGACCACTCTCTAGTCTGGTCTCACAGTCTTTGTTGTAGTGAATATTATTGACTGTCCTCCCTTGCCCCAGCTCATATATTAAGACCTTAATCTAGGACTATATTTGGAGATAGGACCTTTACAAGAGATGATTTAGTTAAAATGAGGCAATTGGGGTAAGCTCTCAATCAGTCACTGGTGTCCTTCTATGAGAGGAAATTTGGGCAGACAGATATCAGGGATGCTCTTTCAAAGCCCATGGAAGGAAGCAGCAAGAAGGTCAACATCCCTAAGCCAGGGAAAGAGGCCGCATGAGAAGCTAAACCTACCACCAACACCTTGACCTTGAACTTCTTACCTTTAGAACTGTGAGCAAATTGCTATTGTTTGTCTTACCCAGTCTGTGGTATTTTGTTATGGCAACCCCTGCAAAGTAATAGTGAGTAGATGATATCTTTCTGGGCCACAGTATGAACTGTCCTCCCCTTGGAACATGCTCAGATTGCACTCTCATTGTAGATCTAGGAGCAACAGAACGGTGGCTCCCATTCTGATAGTAACCTGGGTAGCGATACCATCTATCAGCAGATGTGCAATCAGAGGAAGGCCTAGACTCACAGATTCTGCAGTGCAGTATACCTCCACGGTGAAAGAGATCTGAAAGAACTTGGGGGTTGAGAGATTATTCTCATCTGTGTCCCAACCAGTTATTTCAATTCCTTACCTAAGCTTCTTGTTCTTTACAAATCAGTCTTCTAGCTTTACATGAAAAACATGACAAGACTGAATTTGATTCTTTGAAATCAGCAGCCTGTGCAGTTGCATGTTTGTTTTTCAAAGTAACAGCCCGTGGATCTCAAGAAATGCAAAATTTCTTTAGGATTTTCACGGAAGTTCTCAGGTTATCAAGACTGTGGCTAGAATCAAGAGTTACCAGACCTGAGCTGGTGGCAGTTCTCTGTGTAAGCTGGTAAGTCGACTCGTAGGAACCCATCCCACACTGTGTCCTGTAAGCTGTCACTCTGCCATCATGGTCAAATACAGCAGCGATCTGCCTGCCAAGGTTCATGCTCTCGTCGATGCTTCATCACAGAGGATCCCAGCCTGACTACTGTGATGTCAGTGCACACTGTGGCGTGCCATGGCCCCAGAGCCCACTGGGGAGGAACTCTGCCCACAGCCAAGCACAGAGGACGATAAACATTTGGAAAAGAATGTTACAGGGCAACAGAAACTTAAGGTGTGGCTGAAAGGCATGAAT
This sequence comes from Uropsilus gracilis, assembly GCA_004024945.1. Lineage (NCBI taxonomy): Eukaryota > Metazoa > Chordata > Mammalia > Eulipotyphla > Talpidae > Uropsilus > Uropsilus gracilis. The sequence goes on from PVHY01025879.1 coordinate 7,857, forward strand.
AATCAGATCCCCACATCCCATTTTTAAAGATCTGTCCTCAGGGACTACTTCCTAGGCCAGTTCTGGTGCATCAAGATCCATCCCGTGAAGAAACAAAGCACAACAATATGAAAGTTCAGCATAAAGAATACTGACTATCATGGGACTGGAGGAGTAATGCAGTAAGCAAAGTACGGAGGCCATCAGAACAGCAGATGTCAAGGACAGTCATGGCTAATGGTGGAGGTAGAGCGCCAAAGGAAGCAGCCTTCCTGGGGTTGAGATTGTGACCCCCAGTCCTGACTGTTGAATGAGAGCAGAGGAGGCGAGAAAGGTGCCTGGGTGCAAAGCTTACGGAAACACACACTTCCATCACCTTGAGAGCCTGTGCCGTAGTATTTGCCAGCTTGGCACCTCATTCTTCAAGAGGGAGTTGATCACAGCTTGGCACCTGTGTGCGCTCTCTTAGATTTTGTCTTAGATCCCTCACTTGCCTCACTCATATCTTCTCCCTGCTATGGTGTTACACCAGAACTCTTTGGAAATCTCCCATGTGGAATTTGCCAGAAATCTATCTTCCAGGGGAGGAGGGTTGGTGTCTTAGCCTAAGCATTTGCTATAAAACTGCTGAGGAAGCTGTTGGCAGGGCCTGCTGCCACCTTGCACGTTAAGAGCTAGGATCTGGAGAAGCTGCTGGTTGTGTAGGAGGATGGGAGACTGAGCATGGAGCAACTACAGAGGCAGACCCAGTGCCGAGCAAGCCTGGCAGGCAGGCGCACCAGAGCTGCAAGGGGGTACTTCTTCTTTATGCAATGTCTTTCTCACATCCTGTGTGGACAGCTTAGGGCTGGGCTGGCAACAAGAAAATAGTTAAATAGCCCCTATCCAAGAAAAGGCAATAATTGGTGAATTTCGAGCTTAGAGGCAGCAAAGAATAGCTAGAATATCATCTTATGTTTTAAAATTTATTTTATATATAATGTGAGATAGAGACATAACCCTTTTCCTGATAGATACTGGGTTATTTTAGCATCTTCACATTTTTTAACTCCAGTTTTGCAGTACCAGATTTCCAGATCACCATTTTCCTTCTGTGTGTGTGTTCCAGACTGTCTTCTGTGATACAGTTCTTTTTATCCTCTCTCCATGCCAGTGCCATAGTAAATGAATGATTATTGTCTTATAGGAGATCTTGACTTCTGGTTGAGAAAGTCCCTCCAACTTAATTTTAAAGACTATCTGGATTCCTTAGTGTTCTACCTAAGTAAGGGAATCATCACAATCCATAGTTTGGGGTTTGTGACTTGGGTTATAATTGTGTTGTTTGGGCTATATTAAATCTATAGATCAATCTGGGGAGAATTATTATCTTTACCAAATTAATGCTTTTAGTAAGAAGTGGTATTTCCTTGTATTTAGGTGTTATTTAATATGCCCATTCAAATTTTCCCCCACCCCGTTCATCCAATTTTATCATTCAACTAACATATACATTTCTATGGACTTCAAACTGATGTTATATATATATGATAAGATTCATTCTTTTTTTATTCTTTTTTTTTTCTTTAAGAGACTAGATCTCGCTGTGTTGCCCGGGGTAGTCCCAAACCTGTGAACTCAAGTGATCCCTAGCCTCAGCCTCCTAAGGCTGGCATTACAGGTCCAGGCTATTTTTTGAGACTAGGTTTCGCTATTTTTCCCGGGATAGTCTCGAACCCGCAGACTCAAGCAATTCCTAGCTTCAGCCTCCCAAGGCTGGGATTACAGGTGTGCATCACCATACCCGGCTCTGATAAGATTTATTCTTTAAATTTTCTTGTTAGGTAGAGATGCTGTTGGCCTTTATTTTCTGATTTATTTCTTAGAATTCTGCAAAATCTTACTAAAAATAACAATGTGCTAGATTTAGGGATTTTCCTTGTAGACAATCATAAAATCTTTGGATATCAGTTTTATTTCTTGCTTTCCAGGACTCATATATTTTTCACTTGGTATAACTTTTAAGGACATGCACTAAGTATTTCATCATTTGGTACATTCTTTCCTGTATTTTGTTGCTTTCATTCATTAGTATAAAGAAATTTCCTTTCACACACAAGTCGCTAAAGTTTTCTTTTTCATTTTTAATAGTTGCGTTGGGCGTGGTGGCACGTGACTGTAATCCCAGCTACTTGGGAGGTTGAGGCTAGGAATCACTTGAGTCTGCAGGTTCAAGACTACCCTTACAACTTAGCGAGACCTAGTCTCTAAAAAAAAAATACATAGTTGCATGATGAATTTTATCAAATTATTTTCTGCCCATTGCAGATAACGTCTCTTTAATCTGTGAATGTAGTTAATTACATTAATACATTTTCTAATGTTCCTTCTAATTTCTCATAAGTAATATTATATTCCTTGAATAAAATCAACTTAGTCATACTGTTTTATTAACTGCTGTATTCCATTTACCACAGTTTTATTTTTATTTTTCACCCTATGTCCATTAATTAGCCTAAAGTTATTCTCTCTCATATAATTCCTTTCTTACTTGATCTCATGCTGGTCTTATAGATAGACTGAGGGATGTTCTGTTTCCTTTTTGAAATTTGAAGTCTTAAAAAATATATTTGCACATTCAGTCCTACATAAAATATAGTCTAGGTTAAATAAAATATTTTCATATCACCACTGTACAGTTTAGCAAATATATTGCTTTTACCTCAAAGTCCTCTGCTTGCCCAAACACCCCACTGAAGAATAACTATTAAACTGACTAATAAAAATCACCCCTCTACTATTATAAAAATTGGTCTTACCAACTTTTTATGATATCTTAAAGAATGTTTTATAATTTTGCCTGCTCTTAAACTTTATATAAGTTGAATCATACTGGTAATACATGTTCTTTCTTAATTTTTGTTTTTTTGAACTAATTAATATTAAATAGAATAAGACATATATTGTTTATTTTTATTGTATGCTGTTTATTTTTGCCAGTTTTGGGGTTTCTAGCTTTTCGCCTTAATAAAAACTGTTGTTAGGAATAGTCAAGCACATATTTTTCCTAGGGGTGGAATTGCTGGTCATAGAGAATATGCATATTTACCTTGAGAATATTAAAAAAGTGGTTGCATGAGCTTCTGCTCCCAACATTGTGTGTTTATCTACCATTCTACATCTTTACCACCATTGGAAATTGTCATACTTTTTATCTAAAGTACATATACTAATATTATGGTTTTAATTTTCATTATCTAAATTGTTTCATTTGAGTAACTTTTTAGACTTTTTTCTTTTTTTTCTTAAATTTAGGTGAAATTCACAAGACATACATTTAGCTACTTTAAGGCTTACAGTGCAGTGTTATTTAGTACAAATGCAGTGGTAGTTTACAGTGTTTGTAAACAATCGGCTATCTCTAGTTTCTAAACTTTTTTGTCGCTGCATAAAAACTTGTGCCCAATGCAAACACAACATTTTTAAACCATGAGTAACTAAAATTTTGCCGTGTTTCTTTAATTGCTAGTACACTGATTATCAAGTGTAAGAATACACTCTTGATTCCAAGATCATAAAGATTTAAACTACTTACAAAAGAATTTTATGGTTTACCTCTTACATTTAGGCTGTTGGCTCATTTTTGAGTTAATTTTTTTAGAGAAAGTGGGGTAGACTTAATTTTTACATATATGAACAATTTTACATGATCTATATAAGATAAAATGAATCCGTTGAGGATCCTTCCCTGAACCAGTGATTAGAGTGGTTTATTCTCATCAGAGGTTGAATTTCTCAGCATGTCTCTCTAGTTTTGTTCTTGTTTTCCATTTCTATATGTTTGTACTTTCAAATTTCTTTCATTTATCTTTTAATTCTTCTAGTGATTTATCTTTATTCCCACTTCATATTTTTTTATCTCATACCCTTTATGTCATCTTGTTCCTTGGCATGTGAAGTAGCTCCTCATGTCCTCTGAGGAGATTAGTAGTGGCTTCTGGAGTTTCTTTTTCCCAATGTGGCTTCTTATAAGTTTCTTCGGTTTTTGTTTTATATTCTATGTTACAGGCTTTCCGCAGATATCTTCCATTTACATATATGCATTTGAGAGTGAACATGTAACATTTCTGTATGCCAGCTGGTAGAATTCTTAATGTCTAGTATCTAAATTTCTTAAGAGTTTCTGGATTCTGAGGCAAAAATCATCCCTTCCTTGGTGTTCCTTCTTTTGAGCTAGGTGTCTTCTTCCTTTGGTTTATTAGACTGGTTACTAATCTTCATGCTTTTCAACTTTAAAAGTTTAGCTGCAGCTGTTTTCTCTTCAGTCCTCTTTGACTTTGTGAGTTTGTTCCTTTTTAAAAGATTCCCCTTTTAATTTCTTTAAGAAAGAAGGGTTTTAAGAATCACAGGAATAAACAGAACTGAAGCATATAGCAAGGGAGGGCAAGGAAGGGCAAAGTCAGAGGAGGGGTGAGCACAAGGGATTCATGAGTGATGTGGTGGAGGGAGAACATGGGGTATATAACAATATAAGAATAAAATATATAATAATTTTTTAAAAATAATTACATGTGGCCCACTTGTCTTGTTTGAAAGTATATCTTCTTTCTAGAGAAACTGATTTTAGAAGTTTCTCTTAAGGGTAATAAATATTGAAACAATCATATTAGCCATTTAATACATTTTAGCACATTTCATAGTGCTGTGGTGAACTAAAGTAGCAGACACTGTCCTTGCCTTCATGATGCTAGGTTCTATGACAGCAGACATTACACATTCAAACTGCATGACACATAGTCACCTATTACTAAAGCAAAATTCAAAGGAGGAAACAAAGTAAAGCAACAATGATAGGATGTGTATAAATCGAGACTAAGTAGTTTGAAAAGATCTTTAGTAGATTAGGTCCTTTAGCAGAGATCTGAACAGTGGCCAAAAACTTGCAAGGCCAAGTTTGGGACAAGTGGACAGAGGGTAATGAAAGAGCATTTCAGACACATGAACTCATTAGGGGATGTGTGGGGTATGATGGTAGATTGTTAGTCTATAGTGCATTTGAAGAACCGAGAAGGCCAGTGTCACTACCTGTAATTTATTGTCTAGGGAAGAGAGCTATTATATTGAAGAGGAAGGCAAGAGGCAAATCACTGAGGAATTTTGGGTCTTGTCTTAAACACAGTGGGAAACCATTGCTGCTTTCAAGCAGAACAGCCCTAGGCTGAATATCACTCTTGACTGCTAAGGTGCAAAACTGGAAATGCAGGCTGCTAGGTAAAATGCTGCTTTAATGTCCAAATAAAAGATGATTTGGGTTTGAATTATCTACTGACATTACTGATGGAAGCAATAAGACATATTTCGGCCTAGCCTCAAAAAAAATTGAGTATAAGTATTATAGAAGGGACTGAAGCTGAAACTAGCACCTTGTGTGAGCTGAAGTATTTATTTGCTCATGGTCTTTACTGATGTCTTTAAATCCCTTCCTTTTTGTGGCATATATGTCTTAAAAATAGCTACTCAACACAACAGTTACTTGGTACAGCTGCATAACTACATTATGGGTGAGTTAAGGACAAATTAATAATCATGAGCACTGGGGCAGTTATTTTCATCTTTCTTATAATCTCCCAAGAGTATGGCATTATTTCCTACCTTCTCTTCCTAAATCTTTATTTTATTTTTTATTTTTAAGAGACTAGTTCTCATGGTGCATGCCTGTAAACCCAGCGCTAGAAGGCTGAGGCCAGGGATCGCTTGGTCAGTGGGTTTGAGACTACCCCAGGCAACATAGCAAGACCTAGTCTCTTTCTCTCTCTCTTTTTCTTCTGAGACTAGGTCTCGCTATGTTGCCTGGGCTTGTCTCAAATCCATGGACTCAAGTGATCCCCAGCCTCAGTCTCCCAGGTAATTGGGATTACAGGTGTGTGCCACCATGCCCAGTGCTTTTTCTAAATTCGAAACTAGATTCTCATTACTCTGATGTAGTCTTTGCTCAGGGTCCCTTATATGTTTCTTTTGAAGTTATTAGCCTCAGACTTCTTTCACAAACATTGAATTTTATCAAATGGCAGAAGTAAACCACATTGTAGCCACAGAAGAATCCTCACCATTGCTCATTCCAGATTCATTCAATAAAAACATTCATCTATCATCATGATACTGCTACATCTGGAGTACTTTCTCTTCTGCCTCCTTTAGATTATAGATATTTTATGTTCATTACACGATGACTGTTAGACTTTTCCTCCCAGGTACAGTTGCTTAATGTGAACAACCCTAAGAAACAAGTATCACATATGCTCTATTTTTCTATGTATATGACATGAGGTTTATCCTCTGACAAAACAGTAGAGCCTGGACATCTGTATATTTCTTAACTCCTCAAAAATTCTAGGGAAATTTTATCTAAAGCATGAGATAGGAACAACTGACAATTATTTTCCTAAAGATGTCCTTTACTTTCCAAGGTGACTTTTCATTATTTTGCTTCCTTATTTATTTTTCAAATTTCCCAAACATATTTGAGAACTGTATAAGTCACTCACTTTTTTATGTCATAGTTTAGCCTTTCGTGTCTATTATAAAAGCTTCCTTTCCCAGAACACAAAGAAAGTGAATGTTTGCTTTTATATTTTCTTTCAGACTGTGAATCAAGGTTGAGACCACGAAATTATTTCTGAAAAAGGATATATATGGAATAAAATCATCCTGATGGGAGATAATGGAAAGACTTATTAAAAACAGCATTGACTGTTCAAGTTTCAGAGGTGATTGGGAATATAAAAGCCAGTTTGAGAGAAAGCAGGAATCTCAGAAAGGACATTTCAGTCAAATGATATTTACTCCTGAAGACATGCCCACTTTCAATACCCAGCACCAGAGAATTCACACTAATGAGAAACTTCTTGAATGTAAGGAATGTGGCAAGGATTTTAGTTTTGTGTCAGTCCTTATACGACATCAGCGAATTCATACTGGTGAGAAACCATACTTGTGTAAGGAATGTGGGAAGGCATTTGGTAGTGGTGCAAACCTTGCTTACCATCAAAGAATCCATACTGGTGAGAAACCTTATGAATGTAGTGAATGTGGAAAGGCCTTTGGCAGTGGCTCAAATCTCACCCACCATCAAAGAATTCATACTGGTGAGAAGCCTTATGAATGTAAGGAATGTGGGAAAGCCTTTAGTTTTGGATCAGGCCTTATTCGGCACCAGATAATTCACAGTGGTGAAAAGCCTTATGAGTGTAAAGAATGTGGTAAGTCATTTAGTTTTGAATCAGCCCTTACTCGACATCACAGAATTCACACAGGCGAGAAACCTTATGAATGTAAGGATTGTGGGAAGACCTTTGGCAGTGGTTCAAACCTTACTCAACATCAGAGGATTCATACTGGTGAAAAACCCTATGAATGTAAAGCTTGTGGGATGGCCTTTAGTAGTGGTTCAGCCCTCACTCGGCATCAGAGAATTCATACTGGTGAGAAACCTTACGTATGTAATGAATGTGGGAAGGCCTTTAGTTTTGGGTCAGCCCTGACTCGACATCAGAGAATACATACTGGTGAGAAACCCTATGTATGTAAAGACTGTGGGAAGGCTTTTAATAGTGGCTCAGATCTCACTCAGCATCAGAGAATCCACACTGGTGAGAAACCCTATGAGTGTAAGGAATGTGAGAAAGCCTTTAGAAGTGGTTCAAAACTTATTCAGCATCAAAGAATGCACACTGGTGAGAAACCCTATGACTGTAAGGAGTGTGGAAAGGCCTTCAGTAGTGGTTCAGACCTTACTCAACATCAAAGAATTCATACTGGTGAGAAACCCTATGAATGTAAAGAATGTGGGAAAACCTTTGGTAGTGGCTCAAAGCTTATTCAGCACCAGCTAATTCACACTGGTGAAAAGCCCTATGAATGTAAAGAATGTAGAAAGTCCTTTAGTAGTAGTTCAGCTCTTAATCGGCATCAGAAAACACACAATAGTGAGAAATCCTATGGATGCAAGGAATGTGGGAAGACTTTTCTTAGTGGTTGGAGCCTTACTCAACATCAGAGAGTTCACAGGGCAGAGAAACTTTATAAATTGTAAGGAATGTGGGAAGGCCATGGGGAGGAATTTGGAATTTCAGTGACATAAATCATACTGGTGAGAGTCTGAAGTTGAAATTCTAAGTGGATATGTGTTTAAAATACTATGAAAATTCATTAACTAGTAAGAGTCCCAACAAATACAAGGAAGGTACAAATTCCTTATTTATGCATTTCCAGTCAGTCATTTTGAGAGAATTCATATCAGAGAAAAAAAAGGCCTATGGAAAAAACCAAATATTTGAATATCTTTATATTCATTACTTCAGGAAAATTTATATTTATGAATCAAAAAAAAAAACCCTTTCATTGTATTTTGTCTTCATTTTAAACATTGAATATTTCATTTGGGGGCTAACCTTGATGGTTTTTAAAAATGTATTAATTTTTATGAATTATGCAGAATTACAGATCATCTCAAAATTTATTTATTGAGGTTCTCTACTTTCCTCCCCATTCTTATCCAGATAAGTCAAATAAAATAAATATGCTAACTCAATAGTCCAATTTTTACATTTTCTTGTTTGATGATAAGTTATATTTTTATACATATAAAACTTAGATATGAGATCAGTGTTTTTGATATTTGTATATCTGTGTCTGTAGTTGTGTCTTATTCTGTGTTTAAGTTACTATTACTTTTAAGTATTATTACTATATTGCAGATACGTACATTTTGTTTTTTGAAGATTATTTTCCTTTTCTAAAGTCTATACTTTCTTGGAAAACTAATTTTCCTCCACAAGAATGTAGATTAGCAACAAAAAACACACAGTTATCTGTAATACTACCAACCATAGATAATCACTGTCAATCTTTTAGAACAAACTCTCTAAGACTACATCTGAGATTGTTTTTAAGAGTATGATTATGTTATACTATTACCAGCTTTTAATATTCTTTGTGTATATATTGATACTATCTTAATGGTTTTAAATATTCCTGTTTATCAAACTACTCTTTTGTCAATTGAAAAAATTTCCATTTATAAAGAGTTACCTTAATGGCTCTTTTTGAATGTGTCTTCTTTATTTTTTCATTTACACATCTTTCATTTCAAAGGTACTGTATGAATCTTTTCTGCTTCTAAAAGATTTATACATCACAGCTAAAACTGTTTCCCTTTCACCAACATCCCTAACATTAACCAGCTTATTTCTCCACTCTTTTATATGTGATAATGTAGGCATTCAGACACTAATTATATGGAATCTATATTTGTTCCTAGCATGTAAAAATAGTTGGTTAATATTAGTCATCATTACTGTTTATGCAAAAACATTAAGCTATGATTTATACATAACTCAATATCAAAGGTATTATAATAATCAGACGTTCTTTTAATGAATATAGGTGTTTAATCAGGATTCCTTACTAAAAAGGCATAATTCATCTGAAGAAAAATACGAAGTTGTAAAATATAAGCTAAATGCATCATAAAGGCCTGGCACGGTGGCTCGTGCCTGTAAGCTTCAGCCTATGAAGCGGCCGGGGCTAGGGATTGCGGTTCGAGTCCCGCCTGGGGCCTGTAGCGAGACCTAGTTCCAAAAAAATGGCTGGGCGTGGTGGCACACGCCTGTTATCCCAGCTACCTGGGAAGCTGAGGCTGGGGATTGCTTGAGTCTGTGGTACCCCAGGCAAAGAGAGCTTGAGTCTGTGGTTCCACGGGCAAAAATAGCAAGACCTAGTCTCAAAAAAAAAAAAAAAAGCATCATAAAACTCATACCAAGCCGGGCACGGTGGCTTATGCCTGTAAGCTTTATCTTATGAAGCGGCCGGGGCTAGGGATCGCGGCTCGCGGTTCGAGTCCCGCCTGGGGCCCATAGTGAGACCTAGTTCCAAAAAAATAGCTGGACGTGGTGGCGCACGCCTGTAATCCCAGCTACCTGGGAAGCTGAGGCTGGGGATTGCTTGAGTCTGTGGTACCCCGGGCAACGAGAGCCTGCGGTTCCACGGGCAAAAATAGCGAGACCTAGTCTAAAAA